>CM040244.1:281090978-281325782 GCA_022545495.1 Chrysanthemum lavandulifolium
GAAAGCTATTAATTTCAGCTAGTATGCCGGAATTGTTAAGTTTAAGATATATGATAACAAATAAAACCATATAGACATCACAGATTATACACAGCGGAAGACTTAGGATCATAACAGTAATTAACTAATTGAAATAAATGCGTAACATACCTCTTGCGAATGTCAGATCTCTTGAACAAAACAGAAGAAGTGGTTTAAAAAGTTTTCCCTTGCCGTTTTACAACTCAAACCAATTAGGTGTAAGAATAGTGTCTTACTACCACAGTTTTGTACACACGAATTAACCAACGAATCAAGCGATTGCTAGATCTAACACAAGTCCTTGTTTTATGAAAACAAAACCAAACTCCCTAACTAGGGGTGTTCGCCGAGAATTGCAAGAGAGAGAGAGAGAGATCTAGGGTTAATTCAATGCAAAAGTTATGAAAACCCTAGAACCTAGCCTTGTTTATATAGTGTATGGAAACCTTTGGGAACAAGTTAGGGCTTGGGTTGAGAACCCTCCCTTTGGCCGGCCACGATACAAGCCCAAGAGAAACCCAAAACTTTTCCATTTCTAGATTTTCCATTACTAGTCCTTTCTCTTTTCATTTAACGGTCGTTAGTCATTTTTTCCGTTAAATACATAATGATCGTTAAATAGACTTTATGTGCAATAATTAATCGTAAACATTAACATTAATTATTTAACTTTAATTCTCATTCGCTAATGTGTGCAATCCCGTGGTCACGAGTTCGAATCCGGACATTTACGTGTTTGTAAATATATACATTTCCAACAGCTCCCACTTGGATATGTTTACAAAGCGTGAAATAGCGTTGGTTAGCGATCTAGCAACACGCCAATGCCCCGTACAACTCGTGTATAATTTTCTGGAGAAAAACCAAGTTTGATGATTCATCATCATACTTATCCTTTGTTTTTAATACCATGTTAATAAGAATATGGATCTCACTCATTTCTTAATTAACTATTACATTTCTCGCTTTATATGATTGATCAAGATTACCAATTCTTCCGAACATATTCCGAAGACCTTGGGCATGGCCATGCAAACATCTTAACAACCTACGAGGGGCCAAGAATTATACTTCAAAATAAATTTGAAGGAAACAAATCATGTTTTGACTACGAGCAGAATTCATAAATTTCGCAACATTTCTGAAAACAACCCTTATAACTACCAGTAACGTGTTAGATTGCTTCACATAAATGCACTACATCCATGACATGTCTTTGGTATCTCAAGTCAGAGGATAAATATTCATGATATACTTAATGACTAAGATCCATAAAGTATCATCATGTGGGTGGGATAAGTCCTATATTCAATCCATTGAATATCATCTGAAATTAGTCATGCTACGCATCAATATACTTTCAAGTATATTCTAACTAATACTTAGATTTGTCTTAATTCAATATCATTCCCATGTTATTGATCGATGATAAGGTTTTAAAGGTACCTTTTAAGGGTCATTTAAGCCTTATTCGATCATACAGATCCGTTATTGCTTAATATCGTTCCTTTTCACTTTTAGGTCTCTTGAAGGCAAAATCTGGAATGATGCTTATTTGGACGAAAAAGCGAATATACGAAGAAAATGGCCAAAGTCGAATCGAGACACTCAAAGTCTTTGAAACATAAGGCGGCAAGCGTCCATCGCATATCTGCGACGCCGTCGGGAAGGAATTTTGCGACGGGTCGAAGCGAAATTGCATGTTTTCAAGGACGGCGTCGGGTTCTAAAGGAGTAGGCCGTCGTTACTCGGGGCGGCCTAGATGCGCCAAGACGGCGTCGGTGAAGGGGACGGCGTCACGGTCATAAGGTGACGCCGTCGCAAGGTTTACGTGGCCAAGACGAAACCCTAATGGCGGCGACACGGCGGCGTCACGAAACATAAGGTGGCGCCGTCGCGGATGTAATCTTATATATAGAATCCGAATTTTTCGGTTTTGTGTGTAGTCTTTTGGGTAAAACCTAAAACCGAACCAAGGCTTTCTTGTGCGATATTTTAGGGTTCTAAACCTATTATACATCAAGCTAAGTATTTACTTCATTAATTTAATTATGTCTTTGATTATTTGTGTGTATGCTTGCATGTTCTCCATGTCCGGCTAATTTATTTGTGTGTTTGCTTAGGGAATATGAAACTTAATTATTGAATATTGATTGGTTGATACTTATCTTAGTTGACTAATGATCTAGAGTCGCTAGATTATTCGTTGTGTACTTAATGCTTGAAATTTCTTTGTGAACTTTAGAATATAATTATCTAGGTAATTGTAGGATAAAGTATTCAAGGACAACCGTAGAGTAGGCGTCTATAAATCACTAGAGGATTTGTAAACAAGACCCTTTGGTAGTTTCAAAGAGTTAGGAAATAAGCACGCCCTATAGCCTTAGAATCACAACGCAACTAGGAATAAGGGCGTGACAAATCAACCATCAATAGGAGATAATTAAGGAGTAGTAAAACCTAAGTAAACACATCTTTAAACTATCATACGAATACACATCAAATTAGACATAGACTATCACAACCTTAGTTTAGATAATTAGATAATAGTAGAGTAATCGGTAGCAATACCAACCCCCAAATCCAATACCGAGATTCGTACCTTTTCCATTTCTAAAAAATATAAAAGATAAAAATAATCTTCCTCAACCTCAACCTTAGCGTAGTAACTTCTCACTAGCATTCCTATTCCCTAGAGAGCGATATCAATACCCGTGGCTTACCCTAATTACTACACTACAGCGATTAGGTTCCTTTGCTGGGGTGTTATAAAACTTGCTCGAAGAAAGGAAGTTTCCTTGACCCCGAGCGACGCGTGTAGCGTTATCAAGTTTTAGGCGCGCGTTCTTGGGAATAGAATAGCTAGTTAGTAGTCCACCTCGTTTAGGTTTCTTTGCTGATTCATATCAAGTAAATTTTTCTCATTTTTAGCTTTCTCTTAGTCTATCCCCTTCTTCGTGACCTTTGTTAGTAATCCCATCACTTTCCACCATGGAAGGTGACAACCAACCACCACTCATCAACCCACCACCAAATGACCGCCAAGAGCCCGTACTCTTGGAGAGTACTCGAGACCAAACCACCTAGGGTTATAGGAAAACCATTGAGCTTCCGACCAAGCCCAAACTACGGCCTGCGATCCGACACCATCCGGTTGGTGCAAAGCGGATGTGCATTCCATGGACTTCGTTCAAAGATCCAAATCGACATCGAGGGATTTCCTCAAAATTGTCGATTCCATCGACCTTGATGCTACTACTCGGAGACCACGCAAGCGTCTCTTCCAATTCTCTCTCGGGACCAAGCTAGTAATTGGCTTGAGCGACTTCCATGGCTCCATCTCAAGTTGGGATGATCTTACTTCGCTTCTTGCTCAATTTTTCCCACAGGGAGAACCACTAAGCTTAGGAATGACATCACGATGTTCCAACAACGTCAAGGTGAATCTCTCTGAAGCATGGACCCGATTCAAGGACTTACTTCATAAAGTCCTCATCACGGCATTGATCTTTGGCTCCAGTCCAAATCTTTTATGATCATGTCAACTTTCCCACTAAGCGATCCATTGACCAAGCGGCGGTGGAAAACTTAGTGATCTCACCGCGGAAGAATCATGGGAAATAATAGGGACCTTGCCTCTATGACAACGAAAGTTGGATGACCCCGTGAACTTCCCAAACCGTCAAGGCAATCTCCTTGCCTCCTCCCGACCGTAGGATGATTGAACTTGAAGATCAAGTTAAATTCCTCATGAGTTCTTACAAAAATCCTAAGTCTTCACGACAAGTGAATCAAATCACTCTACCTTGTGAGTTATGCAGTGGTCCCCATGACACTCGTGATTGCTCAAGGCTCTCCGAACAAGCTTTTGCGGACTACGCCTCCATACGTACCGACGGAGCGGGAGATAAGTGGTACACTTTCAAACCCGAACAAAACAACTTAGGAAACTCATACAACCCTCATGGAGAAATCACCCTAATCTTAAGTGGAACCAAAACTCAAGCACACCCCAAAGCTCATCTAGTTAGCCTAATGATTCAATTCTTCTAATACCGAAACCCACTAATATTGAAGCAATTGCATCTAGATTTTGTCATCCCAAGAAACTCGATTGAATAAGCTTGAAGCCGAGTTTAAGCAAAAGCAGGCGAGATGACAACCAAGCTTGATGCCTCTTAAAAGCCTTCAATGAGCGGGAAATTGGAGCACTCCCAAGTGATACCTAAAGAACCCAAAAGTGAATTCGATTGCATCGACTTCATGTTCTAGTTCATCATGGGAGAACACACATTCATGCCCTCTCACCCAACGGTTCACTCGGTAAATGCTATCAAAAGGGTTCCAAGTCATCCAAGAAATACCAAGGCCGGCACCTTTGGTAAAGCCTACTCACGAGAAACCGTTAGCCAAGAATCCAAACCTAGTTTAGAGGAGGTACAAGGAACTCTATCAAGAGAAACCAATTCTTGAAGTCTTAGCTCATGCACCTTATTATAATGCTTTAAAAGAAAAATATGAGTTAGAACTTAAGCTTGGGAAACATGGGTCCGCCTTTGTGAAAGCAACTTACCTAAAGTTAGATGATCCGGACTATTCACTCTTCCGTGTAGACTTGGAACTTCCAAGCCACTCGATGCTTTAGCGATTTAGGATCATGCATCAATCTCGTTCGTTGTCCTTCATGAAGCCTCAACTTAGGTAAAATTGAACCAACGAAACTATCTTAGGATTAGCGGACGGTAGTATAGCACGTCCGGTTGGAATAATAAAGGACATGGTAGTACATGTAGGAGAGTTGACTCTTTTGGCCGACTTTCATGTGCTAGACATGAATAAGGACCCGACATGTCCATTACTCGTTGGAAGAGGATTTTAGCTACCGCTAGTGCCATCATCGATTGTAAGATGTCCAAAATAGTGGTAGGAGAGGGAGTGCTAGGTCGGTTCACGATGTCAAAAGGCATTAGTACTACAGGATGAGGAAATCTCACAAGAGATTAGGTTGGATAGAGAGCCTTCTCGATATGGACCTTGGATTGAGAAGAACATCATAGGCCCCAAGACCTTTTTACCTAGATAAGGCCTTTGCTAGTGTAGCAACTTTCCAAGAACAAGAATTGGCTAGGGATATAGAAGTGAACCCGTTCGAGGGCCTTAGTATTTAGGAAGATGACCGAGTTCCTAGGATGCTTGCCGTTAATCTTGTCATGAATAAATGGATAGTTGAGACATCCAGAACACATGTGGAATTGGAATAGAACGCCTAGCGATGGTAATGGAAGGTGGCACATTAGGATACAAATCTATGATCCCGATGGTGAGATGTTTGAAAAGGCTTATTTAACCGAACGTACTACTAGGAACTTGAATGATAAGTTTGATCCCTACGACATTGTTGAGGATAGACTTACTTATATCGATGCGTAGGGTAGGACTACGAGTCTAGCTACAAGACTCTTAAATAAAGAAAAGCGCTTGTGGGAGGCAACCCATGCTTAATTGTTTGCTTGTTAGTGTCATATATCTTTTATTAATTGTTTGTCCTCATGTTTGAATTTGTAAAATGCTTTATTTTGTTCTTAACCTCGCCTTAATTACATATAAAGGTATTTTACAAAAGGATAAGTGTAGGAGGATTACACGCGTTTTCATAAGAAGCGTGAACATGAAATAACAATTAACTAAAAGATATATATGTTTGTTGTTCGAGTCAAATGCTTGTATCGAGTCATAATGGATGTTTTTACGAAGTTTTCCAGTTTTAAAGATGTAAATTTTCGAATTTTTTCCGAAAATCGCGAGACCGGTTTTGTCGGGATAACTGTGACGTCGAGATTGCACCGACGGCGTCGAAGGAGTAAAACATCGATTACTTTTCTCGTTTTACGAGCTACTTGTAAAATTTTGGAATTTTCGGATCTTAACTTTCAAAACAAATTACGTAAACATCCATTCCACAAGCATTATATCCTAGTTTAAATCGAGTCTTATGTATATTATTACCGCCGATTTTACGAAGGTTTCGTTGTTTTCTTCTAGTGTGCGAGTTTAGTTTGTCAAGAAGAAGTTACACAAGTTTGGAAGGAGCCTTTCACGCAAAAACTCTTCTTGGAAAAGATTTAACCACCACTTTTACGGATCCTACCGAGCTAATCGGGGGAGTATTAGTCTCTTTCGTTTTAATTACCTTCTATTATCATAACTTTGATACTTCGGGGAACATTGGGGACAATGTTCGGTTTAAATGTAGGGAGGGAAAATAAAGCGGAACTTTGAAACTATGCTTATCCTTGACTATTTGCTTTGTCCAAGTGTATTTGTGTAATAAACCATGAGAAAATGTAGGTTAGGGTAATTTTAGCCAAATTTAAAAGATATTTTCATGACGTATAAGAGTGGGCCATTAGTCTTAACAAAAGCGTCTCATGGATAGGAAGTTGCATGACTAGCACAAAAAAAACCTTACCACCTAAATTCCACCCAAAATGTGAGGATCGCCCTTAGATTAGTAGGAATTAAAGCATTCATCTTTAATGCTTAGAGTGTGAACCGGTAGTATATTAGATTCTAGAACTTGTTTTGTGATGCATTCGAGATCGCTAGTGAGACTACACTTGTGTAGTTAGGAATAACTAAATGATAAGAGGCATTAGGATAAACCCTTGTTTGATACACGTAATATAATTACTTCTTCCATATCGGTTGAGTAATTCCCCACACCTTTTACTGTACTCATCTTTAGTACACGATACCCTAGTTAACCCCTCGAGCCTATCCTTTTCGCGGTTCTCGTGATGTTTCGGTTTTCGGGATATCAATGAAGAGCATTGTTTACACCCACCCCAAATATACACCCAAATCGCCTTAGCCTACCTTTATTGCACTCACTTTTAGTGCAAATTTATGTTATCACCCAAAACCCTTAGTTCAATTATCGGTTGCTTGCATGAGTTGCTAAGTCGAGTCATATCCTTAGTATCTGAGTTTTGGGATGATTGGGATTCATGGGAAAAGTTAAAGTTTATGAAATATAGGAAGAGAACGTTAAACTCAAATTTCCTTTGTTTGCATAATAATGTACTCCAAGTGTTTTGATCTTTTCAATTGGGTCAAATTAGTGTTAGAGTAATAAAAACTCAAGTGTAGGGATGTGTCTATAAATCCCTATCATTTTGATGTACCGTAGAGGATGGTAGAGTAAAGTGTATGCAAAAAAAAAAAAAAAAAAAAAAAAAAAAAAAAAAAAAAAAAAAACGGGCTACCATCCTACATCTATCTTTTAAATTATGTTTGTTTATTTTCGTTGCCTAGAGTTTTAGAGTGTCGAGTCTTGGCTTAGCAACGCCATTCTTCATATACTTGCAACATAGAGATTTTGACTATCCACCACTAAATAGCCTATCCCACCAAACCCTTCATTTCCTACCGTAAGCCTAACATTACAACCCTTTAAAAGACCTCTTTGATAGTCTTTCCTAGGTGCTTACGCCAAAGCGACGGAGGTTTGATCTATTCTCAAGCCTATGGTAATCTATGTACTAGGACCGGTTAATGAGTGTTTATCTTCCATTTCGATTTGTTATATTTCATATATACACCCGAGAGAGATGTGAGTATCCAAACACCCCATGTGAGGTGCTAGTATGTAATTCCGTGCTTGTTATGACTTTCTTGGGCTTATATGTGTTGTGGACCGTTTGAATGAATGCTTCATGACCCTAACTTATAAATTAATTGGCTAAAGCACATTTGCTTGAGGACAAGCAAATACCAAGTGTAGGGATATTTGATAAGGTTTAAAGGTACCTTTTAAGGGTCATTTAAGCCCTTATTCGATCACTAGATATCCGTTATTGCTTAATATCGTTCCTTTTCACTTTTAGGTCTCTTGAAGGCAAAATCTTGGAATGATGCTTATTTGAATGAAAAGCGAATATCTGAAGAAAATGGCCAAAGTCGAATCGAGACACTCAAAGTCTTTGAAACATAAAGGCGGGCAATCATCTGCATATCTGCGGCGCCGTCGGAAGGAATTTTATGACGGGTCGAGCGAAATTGCATGTTTTCAAGGACGACGTCGGGTTCTAAAGGTAGGCCGTCGTTACTCGGGACGGCCTAGATGCGCCAAGACGGCGTCGGAGAGGGGACGGCGTCACGATCATAAGGTGACGCCGTCGCAAGGTTTACGTGGCCAAGACGAAACCCTAATGGCGGCGACACGGCGTCACGAAACATAAGGTGACGCCGTCGCAGATGTAATCTTATATATAGAATCCGAATTTTTCGGTTTTGTGTGTAGTCTTTTGGAGTAAAACCTAAAACCGAACCAAGGCTTTCTTGTGCAGTATTTTAGGGTTCTAAACCTATTATACATCAAGCTAGTATTTACTTCATTAATTTAATTATGTCTTTGATTATTTGTGTGTATGCTTGCATGTTCTCCATGTCCGGCTAATTTATTTGTGTGTTTGCTTAGGAATATGAAACTTAATTATTGAATATTGATTGGTTGATACTTATCTTAGTTGACTAATGATCTAGAGTGCGCTAGATTATTCGTTGTGTACTTAATGCTTGAAATTTCTTTGTGAACTTTAGAATATAATTATCTAGGTAATTGTAGGATAAAGTATTCAAGGACAACCGTAGAGTAGGCGTCTATAAATCACTAGAGGATTTGTAAACAAGACCCTTTGGTAGTTTCAAAGAGTTAGGGAAATAAGCACGCCTATAGCCTTAGAATCACAACGCAACTAGGAATAAGGACGTGACAAATCAACCATCAATAGGAGATAATTAAGGAGTAGTAAAACCTAAGTAAACACATCTTTAAACTATCATACGAATACACATCAAATTAGACATAGACTATCACAACCTTAGTTTAGATAATTAGATAATAGTAGAGTAATCGGTAGCAATACCAACCCCCCAAATCCAATACCCGAGATTCGTACCTTTTCCATTTCTAAAAAATATAAAAAGATAAAAAATAATCTTCCTCAACCTCAACCTTAGCGTAGTAACTTCTCACTAGCATTCCTATTCCCCTAGAGAACGATATCAATACCCGTGGCTTACCCTAATTACTACACTACAACGATTAGGTTCCTTTGCCTGGGTGTTATAAAACTTGCTCGAAGAAAGGAAGTTTCCTTGACCCCGAACGACGCGTAGCGTTATCAATCGACAACGGACTATTTAGAATAACTTAAGTTATTCAAGGATTTAAACATGCAATACAGGATAACATCATAATAAATGAATAATAAACATAACAAAAATATTTCATTTCATTTGAATAATAATGTTTACAATATCCTTTATCCAAATACTAAATAGATCAATGCATGATAATTCTTAGTTAATGAATTTTTGCCTCAAGTCATTATAATCATACTTGTTGATAGGACATAATTTCAACTAACTTTGATCTATAGGAATTTTGAGAATACTTATTTCAAGAATTCAATAAGTGAATTTTCTTGTATGTGTTTACACATATCTTGATATTGTCATATCATTCCATAAGGTGCGTGACAACCTGAACCACCCTTTTATGACAATCATCTTTCAAAACTCTAAAGTTTAAAGTATTATTTATTCTTTTATGTGTAATGAAACTATGCTCTTAATTGAGCATAACTAGTCAACATGGTCATCACCAATGATACCATGACTAGAATTGAGTGTTATCTCAATTATACCAGCATCATTGTGTACAACAATATGCTCTTTAAACATCCGTAAACTTTAAACAGTTATAGTGTAATGTTGGTGCTTACCAAAACTCAAGTTCGTCGGCAATGACAATTATGAAACAATTGCCATATTTTCATCCATATAATCTAGGAGCATCTCCAGAATGTGGAATGTGATTCTAAATCCAAACATATTCCTTATAAAATATTTTTTACACTAACAACTTTCAATGTTGTCAAATCATCTTGTAATCAAGCATGACACAACAATCTTACAACATGATGTATATGATGAATCTTCAAGTTAGACTTTAAGATCTCATTGTATATCCATCATGTTCTATTAGACTCATTTATTTATTTTCCGCATATGTTTATAGTAATAAACATATATTCCAATGTTGTATGTCTTATTTCCAAATCTTACAAACGAAGTTTCATTCCCAATTAAAACTTAATTTAGGTGGAATGTAGTTGCCCATACAACATATAAGATTTAAGAAAGTAAAAAAAATAATACTCCCACTACCTTTCAGAAATATTTATGAGCTATCTTATTTTAATTATTAAATCAATCATGGATTTAATATTAAACATAAGAATCATCTCATTGATGCATGCATATATCCATTCATGGATTCTTGCAGTCTGCACATATTCAAAGATTATTTGAATTCATAAAAACTCCTTTGCATTACTTATCGTCCTCGCAAAAGTAATTCCAAAACAAAGAGTTTTGATATTCATTGTCAAAATTTCATATCAATGAAACTAAGTATGACAATTATAATCTTGATACTTCTATTTAATGTATCTAGGAAAGAATATTCAGTCATATTTTATTACTTAAGTATGATTGATATTATTATCACTAGACATACATTAAATACATGTACAATATTGTCCATATGATTTCTACACAAAAATTTAAACCACTAGGGTTTTCATCCTTTGAAGAAAATCATCTTCATTTAGATAAACCAAGTAACTAAAATTGAATATCTTTATGGAAAGCATCTCAACATTCATAGTATGATTGATTTACCACAATTCAACATTTGGTAAATTCATCATCATGATTAACAGGCTTGCCATGATCCTGTAACTCATAATCCTCAGCATATTAAATATCTGAGATATCCTTATGGATCTATGAATGACAATTCCATCATATTGAGGTCTATCATGTAGCCTCATCATGATATTTGCTAGTGTATTTTAGAAGATTATGTATTTTGTAATTTAATCTTTCAAGATCTAAACAAAACTCCCACTTGCCTTTAACAATTTTAAGATTACCTTTAAATAGTTTAGCAAGTAGAGCAACAATGCATTGTTCTCTTTTGGGATATTACAAAAACATTGACAGTTCCTGACACTGGTTTGTTACAACCCACTTTACAAGTAGTTTAACAAATTCAGAACTTCATTATAAGACTTAATGTGATTCATCACTTTCCATAAACAAATGGTGTCTTATTAATCTTCTTGGTTGGAGTCTTATTGAGTATATTCAATCTATACTCAATCTACTAACCTTGATATCTTTTGGAAGAAACTATAGTTATCTTGAATCAAATAGTGCCAATAGATTTTGATTCTTCTAACTGAACATACCATAAAACTATGGTATTTCCTTAGAATTAATATTGTAAGAAAATCTAACAATATTTAAGATAACCATCTACTCTTTTGCTTACCTATTTACCAACAAAGTAAAACTAAATGGTACTATAGAATTACCAAGTCAATTGCATGCATTATAAAACAAGTATTTTTGACCAAGTCAAAAGACATAACAGTTATAATCCCACTATACGTTGCAAGTCATTGATCAACTCATTGACTTAATGCATATGTTTTAAAACATAGCAAGTTAACGTCTTACTTTATATTGTAAGTCTTGTATCAAAAGACTTCATGTTTGTGACTTTACAAAGAAATCATAAACATGTAAAATTAAAGTACTTATGAACACCACCACGGGTTTCAATTAATAATTTCAAGTTAATATTTACTACATATATTTAAGTCATTCAACGAATACATAAATACTTAAAATCAAAGTAGTATTAGATTACTTTATTTAATTATGTCATTCCATGAAATGTTCAACATAAGAAACTGCAAAATCATCCATGCTCGTTCTCACGACACGTGGATATTTTACCTTGGGCTACAATCTAGTTCACGTTCTCACGTAACATAAATTATAACTACAAGTGTTTCTTAAATATTGAATGACATAAATATTTGAAGTAGTCTTTGTTATCATCTTGACACATGTTCTTAATAGGGCAATCATACACATTTAAATGTATAATTCCTATTAGAACGTTACTCTCTTACCTCGCGGTCAAGAGAATCCATTTAAATCATATTTATATGTGTTGTGCCTTGCACACAATAAAGATTTCTCCCACTTGTGCATGGAACAACATCATGTAGTAGATAAACAACACGATACACGTTCGTTTATTTGATTAATATGATTTGTGTCATAGATATAACAAGTAGATGTAGGACTATATTGTTTAGTAAGGAAACACACATGACAATCCTTAAAAACATAAGTGCCTACAATTGGAAAGTAATTATCTACATGATATTCAAGAGATAATTTGGATTACTACACAGAAAATAAGGCTTGTAGCTCCCACTAAATTAGAAATCAATAAAACAACTTCTTATTCAGTAATGCAACACAAATGCTCCCACTGAATCGGACAACATTGTAAGTGTTGCATAACCGGTGAAAACAACTTGCTTGCTTTTTACTTTCCTCCTCCTTGAAGAACCATATGTAATCATTACTTAGGTACTTAAAGGTGTATTCTACTCTGTGAATGATGGGTTATCCATCAATTTTATTAACTTGAAAAATTGGGTATGCAATTTCTTCCTTAATAGGCCTACCATCCCCATACTGGTATGTAGTACCTTTAAAGGCTAAAGCAAAACAACTAGATAAAATATACTAGTTTTCCTTTTACCAATTTTCGCGGTAATTAGTCTAGCTTCTAATTTAGTAACTCATATACATGTTTTTCAGTTAACCAACATTCATGTTTGTTACAAAAGGATTCATTCACCAAATGAGGGTAATGAAATCTTTATGGAAAATAAGATGTGCAATTCATTGCTATGAGTTACATTATTCCTATTATGCCTTTCTCATTCATGAAAAGGAATAGGATTGAGTCTCACTCTTTTCCCTTGGAAAAGAGACTTGCTTGTCTTTTCGGTAAATTATTCTCGATCAAACTTTTGTTTGAAAGCAGAATGGATCAATTTACTAATCAAAGACTAAACCACGTTTACGGTTAAATATTGCATTTATACATTCAAAAGAATTACAAAATTCAATTTTAGTATTTTCGATAACTAACCTTTTCAAGAAAATTAAATACCCATGGTTCATACACATATAACCATTTAATTTTCACTTGAAAACTAGGATCCAAATTGTCATAATCTCATCACGTTGATCTGCTAGTAATGAACCTTATACAAAGTGGTAGAGCTTTTGCTCAATTGCCAATATCAATTTAAATTCCTAGATTTATGGGATTTACATATAGCCAATTTCAATTGTCATGTAAACATGTTTTATCCCATCTTATGCCTTGAGTTGCCAGTTCTCACCACAAAACTCAATTAAGTTGTCCAACTTAAGAAACTGCAAAATCATACATGCCCGTTCTCACGTCACGTGGATATTTTACCCTTTGATTACGATCTAGATCACGTTCTCACGCAAATAAAAGGTAATCTCAGGTGTTTCCGTTTCGTTGGATGGCATATAACTTAAATTAAGGGTAATAGTTTTTGATGTTAAATCAAATATGTACAAAGATGTCATGCATTCATCTTTGTAACATAGGTTTTATTAAAACATTTATATATCTTGTTTTAATGATTTAAGCTTTTCATCATCAAACTTTAATCGAGGTATTGGATAACCAATTAAAGAATTACCTTAATTACCACTATATTCTACTACTGCATGAGTCATAAGACCCAAGTTATTCGGATAATTACCACAAAAGTGGCGCGTAGAAATTAAAGTAATTCACCCTTAAGATTTTATGCACATATATAGGAATACTTGGTAGCTCCATTAAGACGCACAAACGAGCGGAGAATCAGGTCAGCGCGAAGCATATTAAAAACCCTCATCTTTAGGGCATCACAATTTAATGTGTTCCCTCCTTATACCCATCACACAGTTTGTCTTAATGGGTGAGCCGTTCTAACTATTTTGTGCAATAAATCAATCAATTAAACGATTATGATTACTATGCTTAAAAATACATGTTTCACTATTGTTTAGGTCAGTTTATTTTACTTGTAAAAATACCCTTGTTACACATAACAAACAAGCAAGTATTTAAAAATAAACATATAAACAATGAATGCATAACAAAAAAATAAGTCATGCATATCAAATAGCCACATGCAAACCTTTTGATAAATCCTATTAATAATCAATTCTAGATCATCAATATGTACATGTTTAATTAAGACTTTCACCGTTTGACATAATGTACAAGGTGAGCCACATGCATCGATTCATCGATTGCGTAAGTCAAAATTAAACACATACCACATAGCACATAATTGAGTAAATTTATAATAATTGAGGTCTTCCCCAATTTTAGATCTATCATAATTTAGTGTATATCACTTAAACAAGAAAGACATATAATAAAAGCAGATTCATGATAAAACATGCATGTAATTATCATGGACATAAATTACACTTAACAATTAATGCAATTATAACAGAGTTACGCAATACACATAAAATTGCATGCATCCTAGGGTTTCTAATCCAATTAAATCTTAAGTTTACAAAACCCTAATTAGGGCACCATAAAAAAAAATGCCCCCCCCCCCCCTTAAAATTAGGGTTTAGGTTTTGCAAACCCTAGATCTACGCATACAAATAATAACACAATCATGTTTATTTTATTTATGTGTTTCAGTATTTAATTACATGTTATACAAGGCTCGTGATGCCGCTGTCAAGTTTAAGATATATGATCACAAATAAAACCATATAGACATCACAGATTATACACAGCGAAAGACTTAGGATCATAACAGTAATTAACTAACTGAAATAAATGCGTAACATACCTCTTCGAATGTCGATCTCTTGAACAAAACGAAGAAGTGGTTTAAAAGTTTTCCACTTACCGTTTTACAACTCAAACCAATTAGGTGTAAGAATAGTGTCTTACTACCACGCTTTTGTACACACGAATTAACCAACGAATCAGCGATTGCTAGATCTAACACAAGTCCTTGTTTTATGAAAAAACAAAACCAAACTCCCTAACTAGGGTGTTCGGCGAGAATTGCAAGAGAGAGAGGAGAGATCTAGGGTTAATTCAATGCACAAAGTTATGAAAAACCCTAGAACCTAGCCTTGTTTATATAGTGTATGAAACCTTTGGGAACAAGTTAGGGCTTGGGTTGAGAATCCTCCTTTGGCCGCCATGATACAAGCCCCAGAAACCCAAAACTTTTCCATTTCTAGATTTTCCATTACTAGTCCTTTCTCTTTTCATTTAACGGTCTTTAGTCATTTTTTCCGTTAAATACTTAACGATCGTTAAATAGACTTTATGTGCAATAATTAATCGTAAACATTAACATTAATTATTTAACTTTAATTCTCATTCGCTAATGTGTGCAATCCCGTGGTCACGAGTTCGAATTCGGACATTTACGTGTTTGTAAATATATACATTTCCAACAGGAATATCGTGGTTTTTTGCTTGCTGATGTTGTTTTGTTTCTCTTAATTAACACTACCATCATTATGATGTGGAATGCTTTAAATGGAATTAAAGGGAATGTTTTTTGGTATGCTAAAAGTCTGACAGTGTGACTTTATCTTCTACAGACTAATGTATTTGGCCTCCGCAAGTTCGGTGGAAATGCCCAATCAATTACTAAGAATCATTGGATCCGTCATACATCTTTTTTGTGAGATTATGAGACTCGTAACATGTCCTATCTCAAGCATCCAAAGCGGACTCCTGAATATTGGCTGGTATGCTATTTATCTCATGAGTTTGTCTGATTTTGTTATATACTTATCATATGAGTGCAATCAAAGGTGAATTATCTCGATGCAAGTTATCTTTTATCTCAAAAAGGTCAAAACTGTAAAATGATATAACTAAAAACGAATCTGGTCGTAAGTTGGCTGGTGTGTATCATTAATGCATTTAACCACCTAAATCATTTTGTTCAAAACTTCGCTTGATGTAATATTATTATTTTGCAAAACTTCGCTGGTCTTAAACATTTATTGTCTACTTTTTGTTTAGGCAAGGGATCATCTCGATTTCATCTGCCCCATGAAGGACTATATTTCAAGGTCAGATTTCATCAACAAAACCATCGATGCAGCAAGAAGTCAATTTTATGTTGAATCGACAGAGTTTGAAGCAATTAAACCTCCATCCAACTTGAAATTTACTCCAACCTCCAAACTACTAACCACACAGGAATTAGAATTACAGGCTGCAATATAACAAGCTCAACCAATTGAAGCATCTCTCTTCACTCTAAATTAACTTTGATCTATATGACAAATGAACATACACAAGACCTACATATGATTGATAATCTTTGTGAAATGTCTAAAGCCACGACATGAGGACTTGAGATTAAATCTTTGTTGATTTCATTGGTACCGTAGTTTTTTAACGTTTGGACATATTGTTCATTGCTAGAACATCTGATAATTTGTAAACATATGTTTGTATTGTAAACCATGGCAATAAACTTTGATTAGATTACTTCCCAAACTATGACTTCTCAGAATGTATGTCTCAGTATATAGTAGGATGTACCATAAGTATGCATGTATGATCTTTTAATCTTTCTATAATTCTTCCTATTAGAAGAAGGTTGTGTGGAACTATGGATATGCTTTAAACTTGCTAGTAAACTAGTTATGTTAGGTAATCAATTTTATAAACATGTTAAATTTACTTCATCACTCGTACTTAAGAGTTTTGTTGCAACTAATCAGAATAACATGTCACCTGCCGAGCCTTTATGAGGGAAGCTCGAGCTCGACTAGAAAGTTTGAATTTGGCTCGAGCTCACTCAAAAGCCAGATTTATTTATAACGGTGTTTTGTAAACCAAATAAAATTGAAATATTAAAGCCCTTAAATATGCATAATTTTATATTAAATTAATCTCCCACCTATATAAAGGAGGGTTTGTGAGAAAATTTCAGCCCCCAAAATACCTAAAAGAATTACATGTGGCGGTGCATTCATGAGAACTGTAGGATCAGATTTCAGATTTTCCCCCCAAAATGCTTTCACCAACCGGGCGTCTATTCAATAACCCAAACCCTTACCCACAAAACCCCCAAATGATATCCCGCCTTCAGAATTTAACACACACACAAAAAAAGTTTACATATAAAGGAGGGTTTATGAGAAAATTTCTCCCCCAAAAATACCTAAAAGAATTACACGTGGCGGTGTATTCAGTAGAACAGTAGAACACTAATTCTGGACACGCCTAGTGTTTCACATGTACACGTTGTATGGTAGTATCACTTGATGACTGAGATTCGTTAAGCATATCATATGCGTGGTTCCCATAGACCTCGACCATCGAGACCTACACAAAATCAATTAAACAAATGTTTAAAAGGGTAAATTTTTCCTTGTCCTTGGAGAAGTTGATAATTAGGTCAATATCATATTGCTTGAAACTAGGGGTGGCAATTCGGGTCGGGTTTGGGTTAACGGGCTCGGGTTAATAATTGTCAGGTCCTCAAACAAGCCTAGATGGTAGTAATTTGATAATAAATATCATGTTTTACAACTGATTCCATCCATTCAGAAAATTCTTAACCGTAGAGAGCCTTTCCTCCGAATCATATTCCATAAAAACCTTGGCAGTCGCATCACAAGAGGTGAAAAAAGTAGCGACTTCATGAACGTCTTTGATGTGCACTTCTTTAGCTTTTGCCATCCCACTAACAACATCATTTACATCATGCCTCAAACTTTGACTTGCACCACTAGGCCCTCTTGCATCACTAAGCCTACTTGCATCACTAGACATAGCACTACTGGACCTAGCAGACTTACTGAAACTTCCACTAGACTTTTTTCTCCGGAAACGCGGCTTACGTATTTCAAAGACTTGGAAAAGTGGTTTCTTTAGTTGCAGTGGTTGACATAATTGTTCTCTATGATGCTTTTCAATCCCCTAGAAGTTTTCTGCAAACCACAAAATGTATATTAGCTTAATTAATCTTTTGGATAATTGAAATTCCAAAATCACTAGTTTCCAGTCAAAAAGCAATCAACAACACGATCTGTTCAGAAAGCAACCAACAGTTATATCATCAAAACTTTTCTACGTCAAATTGAAAACTAAATTGACAACCAAATTGAAAACTAAACTGAAATTCCAAAACCACTAGTTGCCAGTCAAACTTTATGGCATATTAACCCCTAAAAGCAACAATCTTACTCATATTTAGGATTCGTGAAATCAAATTTTAGGGAATAATTACTATAAAAGCGATAGACAATAACAGAAAGCATAAAACAATGTTAAAATTAAAAGAAAAACTTCAAAAACAGCTTTAAATATGAAGAAAAAAAGTGTTAATATCACCTCCATTCTCATGTGTAAGTCTTTAAGGGAACTTGCAAATTTTTCTCATGTGGCAACAGTTTCTTCTGTTATCACTATGTCAAGCTTGAGATCATGTACCAATCTTTTAGTAACATTCTCCCAGAAAATTTCAGGCATGTCAGGAGATCCCATGGTATTGTCGGTCCCATTGAAAGCACTTAGTAGAAGTTTTATGAAAGCATCACGATTAGCTTGACAAGCCTTCTACAATAAAAGATTTTCTTTCAAATGATTTCTTAAACAATGATTTATTATTCAAAATTCTTGTACTCCATATCTCCTCTAAGCACAAGAATCTCGGAATCCCTTTGATGAACAAACTTAAAATTTAGCTACCCAAACACTTGTATTCTCAAAAACAATCAAATCAAACAAAACACATGAACAAGAAACATCAACTGCTTATATCACATGACATAACAAATACACAAAAGCAAAAGTAACTAACCGAATATTATGAAAGTAGTCGAAACCACATTTGTCGAGACGAAAAAGCGGCATGCTTGGTAGCAAATTGTCGTAGTCGATATAGTACATAACCATATTTATGTTAGCTGTTGAGAGATGTGATTTTGCCTTTGAAAGAGTATATATATAGTTAGGACCTCCGGCATGGATCCGGTGGCAGGAGGCAGCTTTAGAAGTAAAGGGAAAGTTAGAGTGAGGAGTTGATCAAGGGAACGTTGGTTATATATTCAAGCAAGCACATGGCTAGTCAGTGTGGAAGAGATGGTACCCAACTTTTATTATGGATGTGACAAATCTCTAGTACAAATAAATGTTTGTAAAATAATGACAGAAATAACTTTAGAAAATGATAAAAGTAAAGAAAAAACATGTTAAATGATGGTAGCTGAACATGTTAATTCTATGAAGAAAAAGTGGTGTGGTAGT
Organism: Chrysanthemum lavandulifolium; assembly: GCA_022545495.1. Lineage (NCBI taxonomy): Eukaryota > Viridiplantae > Streptophyta > Magnoliopsida > Asterales > Asteraceae > Chrysanthemum > Chrysanthemum lavandulifolium. Next base: position 281,110,291 of record CM040244.1, read on the forward strand.
TGGTATAACTTTAAGATCCAACAAGAAAACACATAGCAAGTGTTAATAAGTAATCACCACTACCAATTTTATCATCGTTATATTAGTATCACGTCATTGTTCTCTTCAAAATCAAATTAATGTAATAAGACAACCAACTTTAAAACTAAAACATATCACACTTAAACACAAATATATACCTCACAGAAACCAAAATATCACATACACACAAAAATAACTTGCAAACTTAACGTAATTTAACTTGATATTAGATGTGCGGTTTTTTTTATTGAAAGAATTCTTGTAAGAAGTTTGAATATTAAATATATTTTTAGGATCTGTGAAATTTTTACATGAAATCGCCAAATATATAAATCTTTACCAAGTATATTTAGGAACTTTGGGGCATTAATTTGAAATAATGCGAGAATATATGAAACATTAGAATAACACAAGTTTTTTCTTAGAATTTTTTTCAGTGGCTTGTGAAATTTAAGTTTTGTAAACTAGGTAGTTAAAAGAAGGAGTTTTACTTGTTATTGTTTTGTCAATTAGGTGAAAGCCGAGAAGATGGAGGAAGAATCAATGCTAGATTCACACATTATCAAGTCCTTTCCAACTTTAAAGGCTTAAAAGACTTCACGTAATTGACTAAATTTAAAGCAATTCAACGACCCACCCAACTTACATTAAGACCTTTCCAAGTTACATCTTCAAATTAATGTATTGCTCAATCAGCAATGGAAACTCAAAATGTATTGCAGATAAGATGGAGAGAAGGAAAAGTTAAATACATGGTCAATAGAGGGTAAGCTAGGGAACAATCAATGCGAGATTAATTCACACGTTATCATAGTAATAGTGTACGAGGTCTAAGAAGGTTTTTTAGGGTGTTGGGTACGGAGGGAGTAAAACCTACTACATCTTTTAAGACTTCCTGAGCAAACATGCATACTACGTATTCACCAACTTCAAGGCATTTCAACGACTCACCCAACAGAAGCTCATGAAAAATTTAAACAGTGGTTTCACACTCTTATGTCCGCATGAAAATTTTCAATGACCCTTCTGTAGGAAACGGTGTACACTTTTATTAATAAAAGATTAAAATCAGATTATAATGACAGTAAATAAATTAACAGAAATAAAAATAGTAAATTAAATAACAGACGAGCGGTATATAAAAGCGGTAAAAGGTCGTGAGCGAGGCTCGTGTTTAACACGATTCCTTTAAAAAGATTCGTGATGCTTTCCCGTGTACAACGTCCAAACACATTGTCTGTTGGATCGACAAACTTGCACGAAAAATCACGGAAAAGGTGTGCGTTTACGATCGAGAAAATGTTGGAATTAGATGCGGTAAGGAGCTCGTTTTACGTGTGGCTGAATGACAGGAGTTTATTTTATAGGCTAAACCTATCTTGGTCACCAAGACAAGATATTAGCTGAAAAATAAACAGATACGCAAATCTGTTAAAATAATAACACGATTTGGTATCTTTTATTATTAACACAAAATATTGTGTCCAACTTCTTTGCTAAGTTTCAATCTATTCCTGAAATAGATTGATACAGAATTGGAAACTCAGGCCCGAATCTGCGTAATAGATTGATACAGAATTGGAAACTCAGGCCCGAATCTGCAGCAAAAATATACGCAGGTATGCGAGGTTTCGGAGCTGCATTAGTTCATAAGTTTCGAACCCATTTTGGCCCATAAATCCTGAAATCTGCACCCATCCTCCTGCGCGCGCATGTAGGTGTTGGAGTAAAACCAACAAATCAATTCGAAGGTTCATATCAAGATTTCTGTATAAACACACTCCCACTTCCTTTTCTAGGCGATGTGGGATGTGTTTATTTTCCCAAATTTTGTGTTTCACGTGCCTCACTTTGAGACACGATATCTCATTCATATTAACTTCATTTTGGACATACTTTAGCTCGTTCCGAAGCTCTCGTCGAGGATAACGCAAAGCTACCAAGAAATATAAATATATATAACATATACATATATTAAATAGTGTCCAAAATTTGCAAAAAAATTATTTTGCTAAACTATTTTTCCAACACCTTCTAAATTGCATCTTCAAAATTTAAACACAAGAAGCTCATGAAAAATTTAAACACAAGAAGCTCATGAAAAATTTAAACATTGGGTACTAAAGTTTTCCTTTAACATAATTGAAGAAAACGTAGATGCACAATACTAGTGTTGTTGGGTCGGTGGTAAGAATTAATTGCAAATTCATTGTAAAAGCTAGAATATGAAGGAACAATTATTATGGGTGAAGCCTAGTCAGTACATAATATGGTTAAGTTGGTGTAAACTTATTGGTGTGAATTTATTGCAGAATCACTGTAATAGTTATAGGTTATGACATTAAATGAGTAGATTTTCATACAGGGCTAGCAAAGTTTTGAGGTAGGAAGCTCGAAAAGTTGATAGATGAAAAAACTGGGATAGGTGAGGCAATTTATAATTTGTTCGCTCACATTTGACTTTATTAAAATGCAAAAGTAACCATCATTTTCTTCAAATAAGTTTTGAGGTAGGAAGCTCGAAGTGGTTGAATGAGTTACTTTTTATTTGGAAGTTACTTTTTGTTTTGAAGTGAAAAAATAAAGTGAAGAGTTAAGTAAATGATGAATCATATCAACAATCAATAGTCTTTTGTGTTTCGTGTGTGCCCATCCAATCCCATGAATAACATCTTTTTTCTTCAGTTTCACATGGGGGCAGTTTATACGGAACCCCCTATAGGAGGGTTTCCAATCATTGTACGCATTGGAGAGTTGTACTGTGTGCATCGCGGTGTTATATTATGTGTTTCATCGTACTGTCAGTCATTCATTTCACCACTAATCCAATGTTCACAAAACCAATATAGTAATAAATATGAATATTATTTAATCATAAAAAAATAGTTTTAAGAGAGTTGTGTTTTAAGAGCATAGAGGTACAGTAGTTAATAAGCTTGAGCCATTGCTAAAAGCGAGCCTCTGACACGAGATACCATACCGCAATTTGGTGTACATGCGGCTGGCGCAGTAATACCACTCACGCGGTCGGAATTTTTTTTTTTTTTGATTTTCAAGTGGGTATTGTGTTTGTGAATGAGGTTTTGTGTTTGTATTTGTGTTTGTATCTGAAATTCTTATTGTGTTTGTGTTTGATAGTTTTTATTTTTTGGTTTTTTAAGTTGCAGGTTTAGTGGGCAAGAAGGAAGGAGGAACCAGGAAGACGGGTCCACTCAACTTTTATATATTTTTATTTTTTTTCTTTCATTTTAAACCTTTTTGTTTTTACAAGTTTACATTACTTGCCTTGTTAATGTTTTTCTTGCACCATTAGTCCTTATTTTATTGTCATTTTATTTTATGTACTTTTTTTATTTAATGTACTCTTTTAATTTTATGTAATATGTTATATTAATGAATTTTAATTTTATTTAAAAATGAAAATAAAAACCTATGACACCAAAAAAAAGTGTGTGATAGTGGGAGGAGGTGTTTTAGTCTTATAGGAAAATGCGGTGCCATAGAAAAAGATGTTGAGTGGCACCACTTTTTCACTTTCACCACCATAACACCACCATGACCAACCTGCACTCCAATGCTCTAAGGAGTAACATAAACAAGTAAGAAATTAGGCTTCGAAAGATACACATTTATAAGGTTGCTTGGTGAGGGATTCAATCCCTCATTTTCCTCTGCGCCATTTCTCTCTGACAAATGACCTTCGGCGATTAGGTGCCCAGATAAGGCGATTGGTTCATTTTTTTTTTTTTTTTTTTTTTAAAAACATTTTAACACAAAATAAAATTTTATTAATAATTAAAACATTACATAATAATTCAAATAAAATTAAAACATTACGAAACTTATTAAAACATTACGAAACTTATTAAAACATTACAACACTTATTCAAAATCTAGGTTGTGGCGTGCCTTGATCGCCTCTTTGAGTTTCTGCATTGTTTGTCGTTCTATTGCGGGCAAAGATTCGTCGATTAGCGTGCAATAGAACATGAGATCTACATCATATTTCTTTTGAGCCTCTAATTCAAGTTTTTGTTCTTCTAGTGCCAATTTTTGTCTTCCTTGCTTCTCTTTTTGCTCAATCTCCAACTCGATTTGCCGTTGTTCTAGCTCTTTCTTCTTGAAACCATAGTGCAGTCGCGAGTCCTTCTTACACGAATGCCTTGGACTTGATCTTGCCCATGTCTCGCAACACCTTCCATAGAAAACTCGAAGATTTCTTTTATTCTTCTTTGCGGTATCACGACCAATTGGTCTATTAGGCGCAGAGCGAAGGCACATCCGAGTGCACATCCGAGTCGATTGAAGTCCTTGCTTTTTGCGACCATCATCTTGGGTTCAAAAGGCATCTCATTATCCTTCAAGCGAATGGTCCTGAAATCGCCAACAATGCTCCAAAACAAGCGGATGACCACACACTAGTTGGTATTCATCACAAGCTCGTGTATAAGCGGTGAGGTCATTCTCACCACTTCGTAATTCTTGTGACATTGTTGTAAATGGCACAAAATGACCAACTCTAGGACGAACCCTATTTTTCCACTTTGTAATGATAGAGTTGTCGTTCTTTCTGCACCACCCTCCTACCAAAGTATTGATGACTTTACGCCAAAATCCTCTAGGAGTTTGGTTGTTTCGATACACTATTCTGGATATATCACACAAGCGTTGCATGGCGATCTCATCTTCTTTGGTCCAAGGCAGCGAATCACTTTTGCCTTCTTTCTCGTGACCTTCTTCTTTCCCTTTGTAGCTCGTTTCTTTGGTTTGACCGGTGGCGTATCTTCTCGACATTCTTCTTCTTCTACGTCATCAAGGTTGACCCGAATCGTGATCGATCCATGAGCCGAACCGGTACCGAACCGTGATACTCTTGGGCGGATAACCGATCCGGTTCCGGCATAAAAATTAGGATTGTTGTATAGTTGGTCGTCGAAATCAAAACCCTCAAGATTGATACGGTTAACCGGAGAATGTGTTTGATAATTTGAATATGAAGACGTTGATGAATCCATTGTTGGACGGTACACAGATTCGTGTGACCCATACATAGATTGGTTGCTTCGACGGGAGTAGCTTTGTTGTTGTTATTGGTAGTGGATGTTTTGTTGCGGTGGAACAAATGGACGATTCATACTAAATGGATTGTTAGGTTGTTGTTGTGGAGCTTGTTGGGATTGATATTCGAAAGCATAGGGTTGGAAATTGATTATTGGTGAGACACCGGTTAACCGGAAATTCGGATCCGGTGATAAAATATGCGGGACGTTTTGTGCCAAACGGGATTTTCGGCCTTTGGTTGGTGGTGTTTTCTTAGACATTTTTGCTTGAGAGGATTGTGAGATTTTTGATAGAGAGGATTGTAAGATTTGTGAGTTTAGTGTGTAAATAAGTTGTGTATTTATAGGATAGTTTTAGTAGTGTTTTTTTTTTTATAAACCAAAGCGGTACAAATTTAATTTTGTAACGGTTATATTTTTTGTTTGGATTCAACGGCTAGCAAGAAAAGGGACTAAAAATTGCTTTGTTATTATCGATCGAGTGGACGAACGAGAGGGGAGGTTTTTGAGGCGATCGACACCTGCTACAGCAAGACGATCGATAAGACATCGATTGCCATAAGGCTCGATCGATGCTCGATTCGTCCTTGCTGCGTTCAGCCTAAAGTTGTTGCTCATATAATATGGTAAACGAGTAAACAAGAATGATCTATGTTTAGAGATTATTAGTGGAAGTCGAACCTTTTTTTTTCTTCTGATACTCAGATAAACTGTTATTCCTATTGTTGTTTTTCGGCTATTCATGGTCATCCAAAGATGTTGACTCAACGTGGTTTGAACTATAATATCTTATAAGACTCTAGACACTTTCCTGCTAGACCAACTTGAAGAGGTGGTTACTCATTTTTTTATTTTTTTGTCGATTAAATAAAACTCGTTTCTTTTTCTTTATTTGATTGTTTTATACGATTAACAAACAAACCAAATGGACATGGACCTAACCGGCTACACCAGCTGCATTGCAAAACAACCATTGGTGTGGATCAATTACCCGTTAAGACCAAATAACACAACAACCTCTAACATTTTTGAACAACAAAATATTATTAAAACCACCGCAAACTAGCAAGGTACGATATACAGAACTAGTGTTATATAACCCATTGAACGATCGCTATATGTTTAGATATAGGAGATAGATAAAATTTATCTTTCAAAATTTTAAATGTAAGTTGTTTTATAATATGGAAGGCTTAATTCCATTTTATTAGTTGTATATACATGCTATAAACTTTAGCAATTTATTTGATGTAGTGGTGCAAAATATGGTTTGATTTATTTTGAGGTTTAGAAAACAAGTTTACTTCAACTTGAAACCTTCAAGATAAAACTGTTGCTCAGTGGAGATATAAATGTTTTCTTTTTCTCATTTATGGATCGTTAGTAGGCATAGAAACTTTAAACCAAAGTGGTTAGATTAGATTTTCCTGATTCAAAGTAAGAAACTTATTTTTTATTTTTATTTCTTTTTTTGCGGGGGTGGGAGGCAAAAAAAAGTTTTAATTAAGTGCGTTACTAAGTGCTAAAAGAAGATTATAATTTATAACTATGTAAAAAACTTGAAACAAATTTGGTCATATATATAAGACTTAATATATAGTGATAGACAATTGTAGAACAATAAGAATTCCAACATAATAATTTTTAAATTGACTAACAAAGTATATCATTTTTTAAGGTTGGGCAAAGGTGAATACAAGATACAATATTAACATATTGGGCTACATGATATGATAACTATACAATTTATAAGGCTTTGTGGGACGTGGGTAGGTCATGATCCACCTTTGCACCCATATACCCGTATACCTACACCTTCGATTCGAAATTGTTGGCGGTTCGGGAAAGTAGCAGGTCCGTTGAGAGGTTGAAGAAGGCTTCAAGTCATACGTGGGAAAGTAGGACTATATTATCTCACACCTGGGTTAAATACTACAAAGGTGACAGAAGTGCTTTGTTTTCATTCAAAGGCTATTGATAATATACCCGAAGCTCGATCGCGGAACGCTAGATCGCGAGTTGTATCAAACACACATAGCAAACACGAGAGACACGATATACTACAAAGAAACGACAAGAATATTGCACACGATATACCCTCGTACCAAATCTTTATTAAAAACCTAATAAAGCTATTACAACGAGGAAGAAGAATGAATAACTAGCATCTCCTCTCATCTCTATTTATAGAGTTGAGGGGGTAGAAACATTTAATAATTCAAATAGGAAACATCCTTGGCTTGCACTCCAAGCTACCTAATCCTAGTTTATGTCTAAAACCTAATCTTATTACAAAGTACAATTAAGTCCCTAATCTATATTTAAGTTTACTACTAATATATAACAATTTCCACCTTAGTAGTAACACTTAAATATAACCGATACTCAGCACCTTTTCCTTGTACTGGAACCTCGAAGTGGGGACCATCTTGTCGACCAGATATTGTACTTTAGTAATTTCCCTGGATTAGTTTTCATAGACTCATTCACTTTCTTCTTTTCAGCAGCATTACCCTCTGCACCCCTTTGACCAGGTACTCCGGTTACCATAATGTCTGCCCCTCCTTTATACCAAGGTGTACCTTTTCCTGCTCTTTTACCAAGAAGTCCGTGTTTGTCTTTTCTTCAAGTTGCTTGTCCTCTAACTTTACGTGAGCCACTGCGGCATCATCGTTACTATCACGAACAACCTCGACTACGATTTTCTGAGCTCCTGCGGTTCCACCTCAAACCAAACACGTTCATTAACATGTACTCCATGGACTCTGTTTTAACTCCGGACCAAGTTGTTTGAACCCAACTTGCTTGTGACCAAGTTGTTTGAACCCAACTTGTTTTTACCAAGTTGTTTGAATCCAACTTGTTTTGAACCTCCATGCTTTTGTACACCAAAAGTCTTCACTTTGCTTCAAGAGTATACACAGTTCTTTCCCCAATCTCGGTCATCATAACCCGACAACCTTTGATCACCTTGACTTTACCCAACTGCATCTTCACAGTATAACCTCTTTTCAAGAGTACCCAATGAAATCAAGCTCCTTCTAACCTCGGAACATACGACATCTTCCAGATAAAGCTTGAACCATCATACAACTGTATCTTCACTTTTCACATCCTCCGATAGTGCATGTCCTGTTATCACCTAACCGGCCCGAACCACCATCAATATCCTTGAAGTCATACAAGAAATCCTCCTAGGTGTCATATGATAAGACCACCTGAATCCATTACCAATTCAGCCATCTCATCATTACCGACTACCATCAAGGCTTCTCCAAAGTAGGCGTTACCCTCGTCATCAGAAGAATCAAAATCCTGATCATGCTTACCCTTCTTGACGAACCCACTAGACTTCTTCTTTGGACAGTCTCTCTTCAGATGACCCTCTGAATGACATATGAAGCACTTTTACCAGTTCCACCTCTTGACTTAAACCGCGAACTTCCACAAAGTTTTCGTAAGACGATGGCAACGACGTAAGTAACATAAGTGTCTGATCCTCATCCTCAGTATCGACATCTATTCGCCAAATCAAGTATCAACTTATTAAACTCATCTATATGATCACCCAGTTTCGTACCTGGACTCATATAGTATGTGTACAACTTCTTCTTAAAATACAGTCAGTTTGCTAAGGATTTAGTCATATAAAGACTAGTCAACTTCGTCCAAATTCCTGCAGCAGTCGTTTCCTTAGTAACTTCCCGTAAAACCCGGTCTCCCAAGCATAGAATCAAGGTACTATATGCCTTCTTCATCAAGGTAGATTTTTCTCCTTCTTCCATGTCTCCGGGTAATGTCTCTAATGCAGCATCACATCCCTGATGTACCATTAAAGCACGCATCTTTATTTGCCATAGCCCGAAGTCATTCTTCCCATCGAATTTTTCGACGTTAAACCTAGTTATCGAACTAGCCATTCTTCTTTAACCTTGCTAAAAACCTTGTCAAGTTGTTTATTAACCAACTTTACCGACAAACCTCACAAGCCGTATGCAATATTCCCCCTTGTTGCTAAAAATCTTTTCTTGCAAATCGAATTAATTAGAATAACCCTAACCCTCGATTTCGAACAAGCAAACCCGATCGTAAACTTAAAACCCAAACTAACCACGATCAAAAGTTGAACCACAAGAAAACCCGTAACCGCAAAAACCTTGGTTTTAATCGAACTTTAAAACCAAAAATACGATAAACTGGTGTCGACTTTTAAGTTTTAAAAACCAATACTGTTGACTTTATAAAACAAAAAGACACATGTAAACTTGCTAACTTTGTAGTATTTACGTAGGCATGCAATTCTTGCAAACCAAATACTTTGATCTTTTTCTACCTTTCGTCAACTGCTACTTCCCGAAATCCCGAAACCTCGATACTTCGAACGAACTCGAAACCTCAATCTAGTACTCGAACTTCGATGACCCCAATAACCGCGGCTCTTGATACCACTTGTTGGACAAAACCGCCAACAACCCGAAGCTCGATCGCGGAACACTAGATCGCGAGTTGTATCAAGCACACGTAGCAAACACGAGAGACACGATATGCTACAAAGAAACGACAAGAATATTGCACACGATATACCCTCGTACCAAACATTTATTAAATATCTAATAAAGCTATTACAACGAGGAAGAAGAATGAATAACTAGCATCTCCTCTCATCTCTATTTATAGAGTTGAGGGAGTAGAAACCTTTCCTAATTCAAATAGGAAACATCTTTGGCTTGCACTCCAAGCTACCTAATCTTTGTTTATGTCTAACACCTAATCTTATTACAAAGTACAATTAAGTCCCTAATCTATATTTAAGTTTACTACTAATATATAACAGAAATATTATTGTAAGATGATGGAATTTGTCCTTTACAAATTCCTACAGTTTTACAAATGAAAGACGTTAAAAAAGGTTATCCAAGATATATGTCTGTAGAATGTTGAGATGTTTGGTTGCTAGCTAGGTGCTAATGCCTATGTTGTTTTTGTTTGTAAGTTGTCAATACAGCTCTTTGCTAGTTTTTTTTTTTTTTTTTTTTTTTTTTTTTTTTTTGCATACCAAATTTATAGTTACAAGCTTAAGAGAAAACTCACACATGAAAATGGAGAAGCCATGCACAAACCAAAACCATGAACCATGACCGTTATATGAAATTAGCACAATCACAACTCTCCTCTTCAAATCTGATCCTAACAGAAAACATTCTAACAAATATATTAATGATCACGACCTCACAAAAACAATGTAAAGATATTCCAAACGACGTGCCAAGGTTCTATAAAACTAATTAAACACGACGATTCAAAGAACCTCTAGATCATAACATCATACACGGCTACTTGTAAACAATCACTGTTACTTATTTACTTTCTTACATCGTAGATGTATGTGGTTGTCGTATATTGTTTACCATGTGTTACTGATTTAGTACAATTTTTGTACAATGTAATATATATTCATGCATCATATATACCATAAGTAAAGTGGTTTTTTTTAACATATATGATATTCATGTTTAATACATATTACAGTAATATTAATGTATCATCTTAACGAACTTTATGTGACACTTCACAACGTATTATTGTGTCGTTGGATGACATTGAATGTCCACACCTCCCTTCAGTGTCATGTTCGGCTAGCTTCATTTAGACGCTTCTTTTTAGTGTGTGTTTGGCTGTATATGTGTGTGTATATGTGTTTTAGTGCGCGAGTTTCCATTGTTATGAGTGCGGGTAAAATGTAGTTGAATGTTATTCTGAGTGTCGTGGTGACTTGAGTGAATGACAACGAGTGTTTTTGATGACATGGTTCTATTATTATTGGTAAGAAAGAAGTATAAAACCTTTTCTTGAATAACTTGTAAAATACGTCATGTGTTTCATCGCAACTCTCTCTAGTGGCAAGGAAAATGTGAATATAACATGAGGTGAGTTCTTGAAGAAAGATTGCATCGGATTTAAAATTTTACCACAAGTTAGGGTTGCCTAGTGAACCAACTTACTGTAAAATCCACACTATGTATGGAGTTATCACAGTATATCATCAATCATATGTTTTTGATTATCTTTTTATGTTTTGTACTGTTTATATTAGTTTTAAAGCATCCATGAAAATCTCCACAATGTGCATAAATGTAGTTTACTTATCTCGTTCTTTACTCACTTATATGGTGATATATGAGTTAACTTAGCATTGTGAAATTCTCCAAATTTATCTTCAAATTCAAAATTTAAGAGTCACCTAAAAGCCATCTACTGCCTCATAAAGAATACGTTCATAAAAATACTCCTTTGCCTTTGTTCTTGTGTACACTCTTTTACTACTATACTAACTACTAGCACTAGGATAGATACACTTCACAAAATTTGATTTTACATTGAGATACAGATTTTTACACGGTTAATCTTTGTAACCATTGGATTTTTCTAAGTCAAATGTACTCTTGCGGATTTAAATATTCATTACGAGTTTGAAATTTAATGTTTTTTTTTTAACGGCGGATGTATAAAAAAAAGGCAAGGAGCTAGGAGATTACAAAGTAACAAGATAATGGTTTTTAAGACAATCTATCCAACTAAACGAAGCCTTATATCTATATCTACACCAACATAAAGAATGGGATACGATATCCTCAAAAATGGATGCCAAAACTTCTTTAAGGAATTCCCAATTAAAGACAAGTTTTTGGACAGATTATCTTACTGATTTAATGGATATGTTTCAAGACCTGACATCTTACCAAACTGAATTTTCAAATAAATACGAGTAACTCCTTGTAGTTTGGTTAGTGTTGGTCATAAATTGAATGAAATACAGCAAATCTTGTACTTTGGTAGTTGTTGCCCATAAATTCAAAACATTTTCTTTTTTATTTGAGGATTAAGCCCATTGCGCTCTAATAATATGGCTGGTAACATATGTATAAGTCAATCTATATTTGACTTTTTGAGATCATATGAACTTGTAGTCGACTTCTAGATTGATGTTTGTAGACTGCATACTATTTAACAATGCAATTAGCCGTGACTTCAGTATCAAATCAATAATGCAATTTATGCCTAAAACTGATCGATAATATAAGAGAATGTTTTTGTGATAATGATGATATGATCATTGCTTGATTATTACTGCCAAACAGATGGCTACAAATAAATGGATTACATAGGATATTTTAGGTAAATATCATAAATCAAGCTATACAACTAATCTACATTTAATTGACGCTAGGCCTTATTACAATGCATGATTTGGTCTTATCATGTTACTGGTTAACACTCCCCAGTCGGATGGGAGGACACGGACGCTTAGGCTGAGCGAAATCCTCAAAAGAGCGAGGGCAATCTTTTGTGAAGATGTCCAGCATGCGATAGCGAAGGAACATGAAGAACCCGAACCTCACGGCACTACCATATCCCGAACAAAATGAATGTCAATCTCAATATGCTTCGTCCGTTGATGTTGAACTGGATTAGAAGATAGATAAACAGAACTGACATTATCACAGTAAACAAGTGTAGCAGATGACAAAGGAGTATGCAACTCACGCAGAAGATTCCGTAACCAACATGTCTCGGCAACCGCATTAGCAAACCCCGATACTCGGCCTCAGCACTAGAAAGAGAAAGCGTCGGTTGAAGCTTAGAGGACCATGAGAGCAGATTGTTGCCAAGAAACACAAAATAGCCAGAAGTGGATCTCCGAGTAATAGGGCAACCAGCCCAATCTGCATCAGAATAAGCAACCAAGGAAGTCGTAGAGGATGCGAACAACTATAATCCGTTATCTAAAGTACCCCGAACATATCGCAAAATCCGTTTAAGAGCCGAGAAATGAGACTCCCGTGGATCATACATATGAAGACAAACCTGTTGAACTGCATAGGAAATGTCAGGTCGAGTAAAAGTGAGATAGTGAAGAGAACCCGCAAGACTCCGATATAAGGTCGGATCAAATAATCACCAACATAACCTAGTTTAGACTCAAGATTAAGCGGAGTCCAACGAGGTTACAACCAACCATGTGTGCTCGCTCTAGAATCTCGGTAGCATACTTATTACGGCGAGATAAGAACATCCACAAGAGAGTCACGTGTATGAGATATGCCCGAAAATAATTTAGAGATCCCAAATCCGTCATAGAAAACTCCTTATGCAAAGAAGAAATAACCCATTGTAACAAACTCTCAGAAGAAGCTGTTAGGACAATATCATCAACATATAGTAATAAATAAGCGATGTCCGTAGCACATCCTATAGATAAATAAGGATGAGTCACATCGACTATGACTAAACCCAACTCGAGTAATGTAGCGGCAAACCGTGAAACCAAGCCGAGGTGCCTGCTTAAGACCATAAAGAGACCTCTGCAATAAACAAACATGATCAGGATGTGCAAGATCCCGAAACCCAGGCGGCTGATGCATGTAAACTGTCTCAGCCAAATCACCATGTAAGAAGGCATTCTTGACATCTAGCTGATGAACCGGCCAATGTCGAGAAATAGCCAAATTAAGAACCATCCGAATAGTGCATGGTTTAACAACTGGGCTATAGGTCTCATCAACATCTATACCCTCAATCTGAGTACTGCCATTCGCAAGAAGTCGCGCTTTGTAACGACTAAGAGTACCATCCGCCAAATACTTGTGACGAAATAGCCACATAGAGTGAATAATGTTTGTGTCCGCGGGTTTGGGCACTATAGTCCAAGTTCCGTTTTTAATAAGTGCAGTGTATTCATCACGCATAGCATTTTGCCAATTTGGATCAGTAGACGCGTCACGATAGGTTTTTGGTAATGGTGTAACGGAAGACACATGCATATTGAGACGCTCGGTAGGACGATTAGTCCCGACATGATATCATGTGACCATGGGATGGATTGAGACAGGGTTTGGGTTGTGAGGGGGTCCGGAATAATATGTTGTTGGTTCGCGGGTGGTGATGTATGTTTTGGAGCGATGGGTGGTGAGGGGGCAGTGATGGAGTGTTATTGGTAGGAATTGGTGTTGTGGGTTCGTTTGTGGGTTGAAGCACAGTGGGTTGCATAACGGGGGCGGTTGGGGTGAATGGGGGATTTATATCGGGTGAGTCATCCAAGAAATTGTAGGTGGGTGCTGATGTTGGTTTAGAGATGCCATATGGAAAAATGGTTTCATCAAATGTTACATGGCGAGAAATGATGATGTTATTGGTTCCTAATTCGAGGCAACGATACCCACGATGGTTGGAAGCTTGGCCCAGATAAATGGAGGGTGTGGCGCGAGCTTCGAGTTTGTGGTTAGGGTATAAGTGGGGGTAACATAAGTAGCCTGATGTGCTTCATCGTGGTTTTAAATTTGTATGCAAGAATTACCGGTTAACTAGGAACACATTCGGGCAAGTATACCCTAGTCAAGTTGTAGTATAGTATATGGTAAATCAAGGTCGTCCCAAGAGACTTGTTGCACTACAAGTGTCGTTTGTTTGTTTAAGCAAGTAACAAGTTGATAGTTATGATTGTCACGAATCAAACCAACAAGAAAAGTAATATAAGAACAAGTAACAAGTTGATGGTTATGATTGTCACGGATCAAACCAACAAGAAAAGCATTATAAGAACAAGCACACAAAGAACATACATGTTTAGACAAATCATCACAAGTTATCATAAGAGCCAAACAAGTATCAAGACATTCATAAGACAAGAACACATCATAAGAATCACATAATCAACATAATCAAAGAACCAAACATGAACAATAGCATTCAACATCATAAAAGTAACAAGGTATACCCAAAGTATGAATTACAATAGGCAAAGGTGAAGGATTATAGCACTCCTTCAAGCCTCCAATTAACTACAACTTCTAACCAAGCATACTTCTGGAAATGGCGGAGGTTTGTGGTCTTTGGGAAGATAAGTTTGTGTAATTGGTGGAACTTCATCCTAAGGGTGGAGGCTTAATTTCACACAGTTGGGATAGGATAGTTGGTGGAAACTCGTCCCTGGGGTGGAGGCTTGAATTTCACACCTTTGGTGAAGGTATTGAGAGGGTGTGTTCTCTCAGTTATGGTTTGCTCTCTAGGTGGAAATTGTCCTTAGGGTGGAGCTTGAATTTCACACCTAGGAGGAGTGGTGGTGGGAGATGAGAGGATGGAGAAGGGATGATGAAATCGGTTTCAAGGCCTCTATTTATACTAGAACCAAGGCTAGGGTTATTCAATGCATTTCTTGGTCACCAAGGAGCTTGGAAGGGACTAGAAACCATGTAGGAAGGGACTAGAATCGTTTGGAACAAGTTTGGAGTCTTATTGATGAAGAAATGGCAGAAACAGACCCTCCAACCGGATCGGTTGGGCTCCAACCGGATCGGTTGGTCTTGACTACTCTCCAACCGGATCCGGTTGCGGGGCTTGACCGATCGGTTGGAGCAATTTCACAGAAAATGATAAGCACCAAAGTTGTAGATCTTTCTCTTAGCTTTCCGTGGCCGCAAACCGGGGGTCAAACGGAGTCCGTATGCAAAAGTTATGGCCAAAATGGTGAAGGTGTGTCGGGAACAACGAGTCTTCCAATATGTCTTCGTTTAAGCTTCTTTTCTTCATTTCTTTCTCGTTTTCCTTCTTCAACTTTATTCTTAAGTCTTTGGACCACTAACTTGATGACTTTATCTTCTCGAATATACTCCACAAGTCTTGCTTTTGTCGGAAATTCTTCGTATATGGAGAAATCTTCGTATTTTACTTCTTTTTCCATCTTTTTCTCCACTTTCATGTACTTGGCTACAAATGAACTAGCAAACGCACTTTGATACGATTAAGCAACAAAAGTATATGATTATAGCCAAATAACACACATAAAAGCACAGATAACGCTACTAAAAACATGCATAATTTGAGCATTATCACAGCCAAATGTGTGTAACAGGCTATAATCTGGGTTTTGACCAAACAGTAGGGTATAGGGGATTTTGTTGGCGATGGCGGTTGATGGTAGGATATTGATTAAGTGCACAGCCATATATAGGGCTTCAACCCAAAATGTTGGTGGAAGGTTGGCTTGAAAAATCAAAGTCCGAATGAGATTATTGATGGTGCGAATCATCCGTTCGGACTTCCCATTTTGTTGTGATGTTTTTGGGCATGAAAAGCGAAGTTGAATGCCATTTTCAGCAAAAATCTTATGTAGGCTACGGTTGTCAAATTCACCACCATGGTCACACTGAAAAGACCTGATTTCACACTTAAACTGAGTGTGAACATAGTTACGAAATAATACAAACTTAGACAAAACATCAGATTTTTGAATTAAAGGATAGACCCAAACAAAATGTGAGTAATGGTCTAAGAACAATACATAATATTTGAAACCAGAAAGGCTCAGAATGGGTGAAGTCCACACATCCGAGTGAATAATGTCAAATCAAGCATTAACGATAGTATTTGAACTAGCAAATGGAAGTCTAACGTGTTTGCCAAGCTGGCAAGCATGGAAAAGCCTGGGAGGCTTCTCCTTATTACATGAAATATAATTATTTGAAACAAGACGACGTAACACTTCTCTTCCTGGATGTCCAAGACGTTGATGCCACGTATGTTGACTGACAAGGAGAGCTTGAGGAATTGGAGACGGAGTTGTGACTGGATAGAGGTCGCCCGTGCTATCACATCGGAGAAGCACTCGTCACGTCATGAAATCCTTAACAGAAAAGCCAAAAGGATCAAATTCAACAGTACAATTAATTTCACGAACAAATTGACGGACATATATTAAATTTTTGATAATGTGGGGCGTGATAAGGACGTTATTTAAGTGAAGAGGTCGAAAGGGAGTTGGCAAAATACTATGACCCGTATTGATGACAGGTATAGAATGCATATCTCCAACCGAGACAGACGGGTACATGCACGTGTTAAAAACGTTACTAAGACTATTAATTGAAGCATTTAAATGTGAGCTACTTTTGTGTCCATATTCCATGCACCGGTTGTAGGATCATGAAGCGTCCGACGGTGAAAGCTTGAGGCAAAATTGTTTCTTGTCTGGATTAACGTTTGTCCCAAAGTCCCAGTGGATTAGGTGTTGGTCCGGTTGCGTTGCTTGGGCACAGTGAATTGTGCAGTTGATGAGCGATGGCAGTGGAGGTATGAATTTATGTGCCAAAGAACGCGTGGGTTTGTGGTGGGTTTATATGTTGGGTTGTGGCGTTAATTGTGTTGGCAACAGCCAAACCCGTGGTGGTCCATGAGAGCGTGGTGTGGGATTGTATTGGCTTGCAAGTTATAGTGGACTAGGCTAGGAGTAGTGTATGTGTAATAAGTAGTTGGACTGTTATTGGATTGTGGTATGTTACGAGTAGTGATGATAGCATTTTGTGGTTGCGCGTTTTTTCTATGACTTGTGGGGTTTAACGCACGTTTTTATACACGTTTGCATAACAACTTGTATAAAATGTGTAAAAGCGTGCATAAATTTGGTCAAGCGTTAATATTAAATTACCCCAAAAATTAACCCGCCATTATTTTCCCCAGATAAGAACCCTAAAGTACCCCTATCTGAATCAAACCAAATTAACTCAAATTGAGGACAAATTGGTACTTTTCACTGACAAACCTCACACAAGGGAATGCCATGTCACCTATCCGTGTGACTTACTAGCATATGATTGGCTGATGGGACGTGGACATGACAAATCAATGGCTCTGGTTGATGGGATGATGTGAGGATTTGATCTAAGGATTGAAACGCACTCAGAGAAAGCACAATTCTGGATCCTTCCCAATCTCATGACCTCAGCTATAAATATCCTTCAATTTCACAGAGTTATGTGTATAGAATTTGAGTAGCTTATTTACTGTTTTTAATGTTTCTCTTATAGTTTAAATCAATTTCTATTTGTAAACTGTTTTCATTAATAAAAAGTAATTTTCTCATGTTCCTTTAATTACTTGTTGAAATAGCTTATTTGTACTAAAATAGATCATTTTTAGCTTTTTAGTTTCTAAAAACAAAAATCACAAAAAAATTGAAAATAGTTCAAATCAAGCTGCATTCAATTTGAGTTTTTGTTTACACAAGCTCTTATAAGTTCAGTTATAGCCTATTAAGTGCTTATCTAGTTCACTACTCAATTCTGCAATTCAAATCAGTTAAAATACCTTCGAGGGTTGAATGGAATTTTCAACTCACATCGCGAATATCGGGATTTGAATAAGATAAGGGGATAATTTGAAGTTTTTCTAAACTATGGGATAAAGAAAGTAAATGGGAATTAAATCTACGGGGAAACCTAAGAATTATGGCAAATTACGCAAATCTACGCTAAAGTGCAATTACGGGAATTAAACGCAACGCGAATAAAATGAAACTATGTCTAAATTAAGTCCTAAAAATTATCTAAAATTACTTTTTAACTAAAAATGATATTTAAAAATTAACTAAGATTTAAAACTAATTTTTATGATTTTTCTGGAATTTATTTGAATTAAAAACTAATCTCTAATTTTAAAAATAAAACTAATTATCTAAATATTATGAAAAAGAGAAGGAAAATTATGAAACTTTTTTTTAAAATTATAAAATAAATAAAAAGACTTTTCAAAACTATTTTTTTATTTTTCTGAACTTTTTTCAAATTTCTATGAATTAAAAACTATTTTAAACTAATTATATGTCTAAACATTACTATTTGAACTAGGAAAATTATGGAAAAATATTTTTTTAGCGTTTTATATATTTCTTAATCTAGGCAAAATAAAAACTTATTTTTTTGAAGCTTTTCTGAATTAATTGTATTAAAAGGAAATTAAAAAGTATTAAAAACTATGATTAAATAGGAAAAATAGCAAACAGAATAGGAAAATTATGATAAATTCAGTAAAATTCTAAAATATTATTCTAAATCTGAGAAAAATGATGAACGTAATGCTGGAGTGCTAGAAATGAGGGCTGCTGTGAAACTATTTCTAAATAAGCTACCTAAATTAAGCAATAAGCTATTCTACTGAACCAAAAGCCACCAGAAGCTATTATAAGCTAAAATCCACTAAAAAATACTTAGTTAATCTAACGTATACCTCAGGATTACAAACTACTAAGATCTGATGCAATATCAAAGAATCTGCCAAACAGGCCTAACTTACCAACTTAAAGCTATTGCACAGTAATGACTAATAAGCTAAAGTGAGATCCAGAAGTTGGGATCAATAGACCACCAACCAAATACTAGATAGACCTAATTTGAAGCCTGCACAAGATCTGCAAGTAACCTGTTTTGAACACTTGACCTGTAAACAGGGCACTTTGGGTGAAACTGACCAAGAGTAAGCCTTGATTTTTTGATTCAAAAATTTCACAAAATTATTCTGAAAATACCACCATGTATCTCACCAATAAGAGTTTTAAAATCCAAATTTTCAACATATTTGGTCCAGAAATGAAAGAACTAAAAATGCACAAAGTTTATGACACAGAAAACTCACTTGGAAATTGACTTTTAAGACAGAAATTTTATTTTGATTAATATGAGTTTTGATCTTGCAAAAACATATTGAAATTATGATTTTAGATGCAAAGTGACTCAAATAAGCTAACCTATAACAAATTAAGACCTAATGTGCAAGTTATCTCTAACTGATGCTAACTGATTAACCTATGAGATCAGATGAAATGCAACATTGACTAAAGCTAAACACAGATGCAATTTCAAGACTAGTTTGAGTTCTATGAGACTATATGAGACTAAATTTAACAAATCTAACCACTAAAGAGCTCTAAAACTCCAAATAGCAGTTTATCCCAAACACTAGTTAATGAGCAGATATGCTAATTTCTACAACTAAACCATAGTTTAAAACTTACTTAAACTTCCTCACAGATTCTATAAATTGAATTACAACTATATGAATCAAATTTAACAGCAATTCTATACTAAGATCTACTGATGCAACAGATGACAAAAACTATGCAAACTATAAAACTATGACATCAATGATATTAGAGGCTAATAACAATTAATCTACTGATATTAAGCTAAACTAAACTAGATATAATGCTAAACAAGCTAATCAAACCGGATTCAATAGCTAGAACAGATTTAGATAGAATTTGGTACTCACAGTTTTGTCCAGCCACTATGGCTTGCAAATCAATCAAATACCACTATCCTAACTGCTTTTCTACCCAAATCCAGCTCAGTTTCAACCCAGATCCAAATCCATATCAGTAAACCAGATCAATTTATGATTAGAGTGAAGCAGTTGACTATTGTTGACTGTAATGAAGTTTTTGTTGTAGAAGCTGAGTATTACTATAAGTGACACTTAATAAGCTACTAATGAGCTTATAAAAACTTTTATAAACAAAAACTGAAACTGAAAACAGATTAAAAACAGAATTGAGATATTTTTTTTTTTTTTCAAATAATTTTTCCAATTTTTTTGTGATTTTTATTTTTGATATAGAACAAGCTAAAAATTATATGAGATAAGATATAATGATTATCTAAGACACTAATAAGCAGTTTCAAACACTTAACACAGTATTCAAAAGAAATTTAGGAATTAAACTGAAATTGAATTTATTAATGAAAAACTGATTACACTATGAGATTCAAATACAAAATAACTAATAAGGATTTAAAAACAACATTCAACTAAAACAATACTCAGACTACATGATACAACTGATGAACAAGGGGTCTATTTATAGGAGAGCCTTGAGCTTGGAAGGATCTAGAATTCCAAATATGTGCTTTCTCTGAGCCTTTAACAGTCGTCAGATCATCTATCCTCATCATCCCATCATTTTCAGCCCTTGGATCGTGTGCACATGTAGCCTCCACCAATCAGAGATGATCTTAGAAGGGAATGACACACGGATTGCTAGCGTGGCATCCGTGTGTCAGTCATGTGTCATGTAAATGTACTATTATACCCTTTGATTGTAGCAATTGGCTTAATTGGAATCAGGGGTACTTTAGGGTTCTTAAACCTGGGTAATATTTGGGGAAATTTTTAGCGGGTAAATGTTTTGGGATTAAGATATTCCCGTTTGACTTCTTGACCGGTGTAAATAATAGGGGAGGTTTAAATGTGATTTGTGACTGGGTCAAATGTGAATGAGAGGGTTCAAATGATAGAGCTTTGACCGGTTGAGAGAGTTTGACTTGGGTATGGACTTGGGCTTTTGATATTGTTTGGGCCAAGGTATTTTTGACATTGGATTTAGACTTGTATTGTTATGTAAAAGTAAATATAGGGACCAAATGTGTACATTCTGAAATTCGAAGGACCATGGCTGTAAATTTTGATAATTATCCAAGGGCTGAACTTGACAATCTTTAGTACTCCAAGGGCTACTTTTGCCAAATTTGAAACTCAAGGGGTATTTTCTGCCAATTTCTGAAGGTTGAAGGACTGATTCTGAAATTTCTGTAAACTTGATCATATCTTTCACAAATCATCCTCTCAGAATAGAAATCTTCACAGACGCTCAAATCTGACTTTCCGGCTCAGCTTTAGCACTCTTCGTCTCTCGTGCTCGGGTTTTTTCTGGTTTGGCTATCTTTTGTGTGTTTTGACATATCCGTACCTGCACATGCATAAACTCAAGAAACCATTAAATATTAGCAATAAACGGCTCTTTCTTGGTGATTTTGGGTCCATTTTGATATAGAAAAGGTATGTGTTTTAGCACATACCAAAATACCCCAGACGAGACCATTGTCGTGTCCTCACGCAATGCAATCAACTCAAGCTTCTAAAACCAAGGATTTTAATCTCTTTCTACTAAACCTATGAGAAGTAGCAAAGATTCCTCAAAAGAGATTGTGAAAACGTAGAGGGGGGTGAATACGTTACCGTTTAAAAACGTTAGATCTCTTGTATCAAATCGTTTATGAAGCTTGTTATAATATGAAAGTACCAATTATTGTTTGTAACTAATATAAGGCATAGTAAACCAAGTTTTTTTTTTTTTTGGGTAAAGGGAGTAATCACGCACCAGTAAATATATTAACCAAATAAGCGTTTAAGTACAATGGATATGAGTGAAATCCCATATCTCAACTGTTACATAGGCATAAAGCTTACATAACAAGTTACTTCCAATTCTCTAAACAAGAAAACAAACCACTACTCAAATGATAACATATGACACAACAATAAAACTACTTCCTAGGACCTTGAAACGTTGTGCCATACATGGCATTAAAAGAGTCCAAATTCCCTGGAAGATCACGAACCTGTTTCGCATAGTCATCGTATACATAGTCATCATACTCATCTTCAAATTCATGGCCCCCACCAAAAATATTAGCAGACTCATCAAATGGGTTAGCAACAACCTCATCTTGAAATCGGACACCTCAATCTCTCCCACTTTAGAAAGGGTTAACTCTCTTAGTAGATGAGGTAGACGGAATAGGTTGACCATCATCATCCACAAGAGTAGCTTTCCCATCAATAATTAGCTTTTCAAGCTTACCAATTTTCTCAGCTATGGGAGTAGAACCACCATCCATTGTTCCCATTGAATCATTCACAAGCTTTGCGTGAATAAGTCCCGAGTCTCCGGAGGCTTAGACGCCTCACCAATACAAGAGTCCGCCCCCCGAGATCCATCAATAGCTTCCTTAGTAGTACCAGAAGACTTCCCAGTCTTGACCTTGTTAGTAGAAGAGTCACCACGTGCTTGGTTACCCAAATCATCTTCCACCTCAAGAGTCCCAAAAGAGTTAGGCGTAGGAATCGGTGTATCATTAGCATTACCACTAGTCACTGGTGTCTTCGTCTTTGCAACATAAACCTGCTTCCTAGGTGCAAATCTAGGACCCTTACCCATATTAATACCACCACCATCTTGTACCTTTAGGTTTGGCTTTCGATTCTGCACCACCTTAAAACCCTCATCGGGTTCATCCGCATTTGAGGTGGAGGGAACATCATTATTCTCCTTAATACGCTTAGGACAACAAGCGATTATCATGCCCAAACACTTTACATTCGAACAGTCTGCGGCTTCCATTCATATTCCACTTTATACTTGCCGTAGTAAAACCACTATCATCCTTATTTGGGATCGCCATAGTCACCACATGTTTAAGCTCGAATCGAAGATAATTCCACAAGAACGTGCAAAACTAATACGACCCCATGAATCAACACACATGGAACTAGTAAAGCATCTAACATAATCGACACCCACCGAGAGTAGCAATTAAGCTCAACCCATCTTCCGAATATGCAAGTAATGGCACATTATGCAATTTAATCAAACGGAACTCTAGTTACCTCACTTTTAGACAATAGCACATCAGAGTCCATCTAGTGAGAATGAGGGAATTGCGAATAATCCAAGGGCCCCGTTGAAGGACATTGTCAACACCTCTTTAGAATCGAATTTAAAGAGGAAAACACCATCATCATTCTTCATTAGTTTCATAAAACCAAATTTACCCCACGTGTTAGAGACATAATTCTTAACGGATGAAAAGCCACATTCTTGCCAACAAAGAAACCCACAAGTGTATTTTCATACCGGGTTGAAAACACCCTCCATAGCGACTTTCGGGCACCGTATCATGATTATCAATGCGCGTCTCATTCACCAAGGACGGAAGTTAACTTTCCTTGAGACACGTTCTGCGTTTAAAACATTAGCAAATGACCTTATGTCATTAGTTTCAACGTTAGGACTCAAGTAGAAGCATTCACCATGTTATGACGAATTCACACATCGGCATAAGGCGAGGAAACTTTGGTGCTCGAATCCAAACCACCCACGACGTAGTACTATAACTTGTATTTTCAGTTAGTATTACCCCAAATAGAATCGAATGAACATCATGCGTGCTAGGGTTAAGACCAACCCAGCATCTTTCGCAACTCGGGATCGTGATTCACCCTCATACCACGCTTACCTGGAGCGTTGTAACCTAGCTTCCACTCACGTATATCAACCCTTTTATACGAGTTCATGTCCATGTTTACACCAACTTGATCGGCCAAGTTGGTGGGCATTTTCACCGAAGAACCAACTTTATCAATAAATCCTTTTCCATCTCTACACCCCACAAACAATTCCAACTAAATCGAATACCACAGTGACTACCAATCGACTACCAAGCAAACCACAACTAAAGTTGGGGTTTAAACACATCACGATCAATAACTAACTTTGCTCCCATGGTTGCGCAATCCAAATCGGGTTATAAGCGAAGCGATTTACCCAAACCCTAGAAAAATATTGAATCGCCAAGCGAAGACCCAAGAGGAAACGCTGCTCCAAACAAATCACGAATCAAATAACAATGATGTTATTTAATACCGAAATCAGTTAGAGCAAAGGATCACAAGGTATGATCGAATTGGAGAGAAGTCGATTAGGGTTGTAAGGTTTAGGGGAGTCGCCAGAGAGAAAAGTCGTTTAGGGGTTTTTTTTTTTACTCATAGTAAACCAAGTTGTCACACAAGCATAAACATCAAACCACATCACAAGAAATTATAAAAGTAAAGAGATAAAGAAAGGAAAGTGCAAACCGAACACGAGGATTTATAGTGGTTCGGTCACGGATCTCCTCTCCGCCCTACTCCACTCCCCCGAGTACCCAACTCGAGAGTTACTTCACTAAATCAACAAGCTCCTTTCTCGTGGAGAAAACCTTACAATCGTCATTTACACTTTTTCCGGTACAAAGCTAAATACCGGGTTCTAGTTCGAGGTGGAACCAACCTAACGTCGCCTATAAAATATTTCCGACACTAAGCTAGATGTCGAGTTCTTTTCGGGTACAACCACTCCCGTTATGTTTTATGGCCCAACATAATAAACCTTGTGTTTTATGGTTCAAACACATAACCGATCTAATCTAGTTTGGTGAAAGTGTTGTGATGATGCAATAATGTTTACAATGATGATCCATGACATAAATGTCTAATGGATATGAATGACTAATCTAAATGATCTTCTTAAATAATAAGTCTTCAATCAATGAGGGTATCAAGAGATCTTGAATCTTCATATGTTGATATGCTTTGGTGAATGAGGATAGCTAGATCTCCAAACTTTCCTTGGTTGATCAAAATGTAAAATATGCTTACAACAAAGATGAATGTTAGAAGCATTATGATCATGTGATGGTGAGGGTGATTGATGTATGCTACTACATGTTTATCTATAGATCTAAGTGATGAAAGAATGTTAGAAAGAATGTATATTGGAAGGGATGAAGATATGAGAAAACCATGGGATGGTATTTATAACCAAAAGTGGTAATAAAAAATATAATAATTTATTAGATTTGATATCTTAGAATATCTTCCTAAATCTTTTAAAGATTTAGATGACACTATGCATGAGGTAATAAAGAGTGTTTTCCTTTTATGAAAAATACATTTAAACAAATGTATATACTTATTAAAAGGTAAGTTACTTGTAAATAAAATGTAAGTAACCTTTTGTAAAATAAAATATCTAGTTGAGTGCTTGTCAAAATAAAATATATTTTGTCAAATGTAAGTAAACTTTAGTACTTGTATGAATATTCTAGTTAGTTTATTTGTACAAATAAAAGTATATATTTGTTAGACATTTTACAAAAGATGTATTTGTATAAAATACTTGTGAATGCAAAATATAAAATGAGGTTCGAAATAGAATGGTTAACCTATTAAAATACTTAGTGACTCTAAACGTATTTTAAACATTCTAAATGATTTGTTAATGGGTTTGATCATAATGCCACATAACAAACATGTACGAACACGTGTTGTAACATATGAGGACTTGAGACATCGAGAGGTGTTGAATGTATGTTGAGACAAAGTGTGATTACAAGTAACTAGTACATTTTACGTTATGTATTACAAGTTACATGTTTGTCATCAATCAAAACAAACGAGGCCTATAGATTAAATATTGTAATATTTGCACTAACAATCTCCCCTTTTGATGATGACAAAGATATGCGTAATAGAAAGTAAAATGTAAAGGTTACTGTATCCCTTATATCCTTACTACCTTTACATTACCTTATCCGTTTACACTATTTGGTTCCTTTACATTACCTTCTACGTTTACACTCTTCTCCCCCTTTTGTCGAAACAAAAAGGGCGTGTCCTTGGAGTTTAACTTTATTTCTCCCCAAAAAGGCGAGCTTGCATCATCCCTAGTGAAGTTAAATCGTCCACTTCAATACGTCCCTTGTTTGGTAGCGGATCCATGGATCAAATAAAGAGGCAACTTACATCAAGGTTAGTTTTATGCAACAAAACTATGAAAATATATGAAAAAGAAAATGCATAGAAATGTTAGCCTATTTTCTTCACTTTTATCAAGCACAAATGCTTGTTGAAAAGTGAGAATGATGCTAAATACGTGCATGCTCCCCATATGATTGCTCCCTTGTTTGAGGTGTCGGTATGATTAAAAACCTACAAAACAAATATTAGTGCAAAACTATATTCGTCATTGGACGAGTAAGTGATATACAACAAAGTGTGTATAAGATGCATTGATAAATTCTTGTGGAAGCTCCCTTTGCTCTAAGGAGTCAAGATGAACCTTCAAAATAAATATTAGTATAATAGAAGCTTTGTCTTTAGACAAATATGTCATATACAACCAAGTGTATAGGCGATGCAATATGAGTGCTTAAAGGATATTCCTCCTTGTTCTAGGGTGTCAAGAAGCACCTAAAATAAGAAAAATAATTGATGCAAACTCCATCCTTAGATGAGTAAGTTATATCAATCGAGTGTATATGATGATGAACCTACAATGAAAAACATTAGTCCAATATATTTCATCTTTTTCACAAAGAAAAATAAGATGTATATATGTGATAAATGATATAATCAAAGATCTCATGAAGTGTAGTCTCCTAATTACAATCATAAGAAAAGTGATAATATAATATGATAAAAGCCTACAAAATAGTTCCTAGAAAGAATATATGAAGTGAAGTTGGAATATAAAGAGTTAAAGCTAGTGGTACTAGTGTTGGTGTCGGTTTACTAGTAGGATTCATGTGGTGATAAATCAGTAGATGACTCAAGATTTATAATGATAAGATTTCACTAATCCATGGTGGTGATGATTAGTGAAAGTGGTGATGGAAGGTGGTGGTGATTAGGTAGGAAGCTATTAAGGAGTTAGAAACTCGTATGTATAGCAAATATAAAAATATGGACTCATGCAATCCTTCGTAATGTCAAGTGAGCAAAACGCGAGGAAAGAAAATATGAATAGACATGAAGATAACCGTTCATTGATTGATACGGAAAATGATCTATTCTAGGTGACAATGGGAGATAGTATTAACATGGTTTTGACCGAGCATGGATGATTATGACATTGAAAAGAAGTGAAGACAATATGTAAAACAACTAATAATAATGAGTACCTATATGAGGATGAGAATGGCATTATATGAGTGAGAGTTGGATAGACCAATGTGTTGAAAAGGTGTTGGGAATGGCGGTTTTGATTAATATATCATTTGTACTGACAATGACATGTATGACATGCGGGAAAAGGATAAGATCCTATGATGGTGTTCTAGATAGTGAAGTTGTAAGGTGCTAGTTTAAGGAAAATCCTATATGGAGATGAAGATGTTTTGTAAAAACACATGATGCGTTTTCACTTGATGAGGTATTGGTGCAAACTTGTGATAAAAAG
The DNA here is from genome assembly GCA_022545495.1 of Chrysanthemum lavandulifolium. Lineage (NCBI taxonomy): Eukaryota > Viridiplantae > Streptophyta > Magnoliopsida > Asterales > Asteraceae > Chrysanthemum > Chrysanthemum lavandulifolium. The sequence continues at coordinate 281,138,035 of CM040244.1, forward strand.
TTAAAAGGTTGAACTAGTTGTGGTTTCGTGAACGGTTTTAGCTAAGTGGTGTTTACCTATGTGTTGGTATTTTAGAGTCTAAGAGACATAAATTTTGACAAAAGACAATTATGTGAATGGATTTCTCTCCCCATAATTGGTGGACATCCAACATAATGTCTAATGTATCAAATAAGGAATGACAACAAAGTGTTTAGGAGGTTATTCGGGTTAACGAAGAGGAGAGCTTAGTGATGTTTTTACGTATGATGGTTAGCATACAATGAACTTCATCCTTAAAGTCACGTACCTCTTCTCGATGTCTACGAGATGATCGTATGATGAGGCATGTGGTTTCCTAATAGGAAGTGAAGAGGATTAGAGTATTGTTATAACTAAATAATGATGGAGATGATTTTTGAAGCGGAAGCAAAAATGAGATTTGGAAAGAGGTCGGTTGAAAGACAAAATGCAAAGCCAACCTCAGAACTTAATTCTATATGCTTTTAAACTATATGCAAGTGTAGGGGTCCCATAAAGCATAGTACTAATCTACGTAGCAATAAAGGGGATTATGCAAGATGTGCATATAAAAGTTAGAACCAAGTGAGATAACAAATAATTTGTTATCAACCTACAAAACAAATTTGCTAGTGATAAAAGATGTTAACATGATAGAAATCAAATGATAACATATTATATAAGCAAAAACAACACATTGCACTTAGTAGACAAGAAATCACCATACAAGATAGCATCAAGACAATCATATTATGCAAGAATACAACTTTATTCAAGACATTTCATTTTGAGATTGTTTTGTCGTTAGACTTAGATGCTTAAGCATACTTGGCTTATAAATTAACACAACGATCTATGTGATTAATTTGTAAGATAAAAAGGCTTCTAAAAGTTTGTCATACCAAAAGCACTTTGACATATTATATGTGCACACATAGCAAACAAATAGTGTGACAAGAAGCAAAAGAAACAAGATGAAAGATTCATGCAAGCCATGTTTAAGACATAACAATTTGGAGCATGTATCATTTGGATCGTACTACACATAGATATAATGAGTGCCAACTAATAGCTTTCAAACACAAACATATCATATCAAAATTATCACGTATCAAAATGACATATTATGATTTCATAAGTAACATGTTAATCATGCTAAAATTAATTCAAAAGTAAGTATCATGCAAATAAAGTTTTAGGTTTAAGCGTTTAGTAGCATGAAACAAGAATACAAGCGATATAAAAGATAAAACCGTACTAAGGTTTACACATTTGACTAGTTATCAAACACTAAGATAATGTCAAATCAACTTATCGTATCAAACAAGAACATGTAATCAACACATGTAAGTGCAATGCAAATGGTTTTAAAAGAAAAGTCATATATACTACTTGTTTGATTAGTATTCCTAAAGGCGAGGCAAACTATCAATGTTTTAACACTTACTTTAGGCAAGTATAGGAATACAAATTTTTCAAGTTGGAGAATGAATATGAGACTATTACTAGCGGTGCTCAATTAAGGCTAAACACGACCATTTTACGGGTGATTCCACATACCCAACTTCTCCGAGAAGCAATGAACCGTTAGGTCAAATTGAGTTTCTAATGCAATAGGTTCTCCAAGAGTCATTCTCATGTTAGAAAGATGGGAACTCCTACTTTTGCCTATTAAAGTGCATAAAGATGATAGTTTACCAATACTTGGCTTAATGTGGCGCAACTAATATGCAATATAACTAAGGTGATGAAGATGTCATGTTATACATGAATTTTAACAATGGTGTGTTGATAAACAATATGTTTTAATCTTATGCTTAGAATCTAAGGTTGTTCAAATTACATAGCTAATTGTATGATCTAATGGATAACATCTTTTACGTTGAAGTGTATACTTTAAAAGTGATTTGATTATCTAAGACTAGGGAATGGAATATGTTAAATTAAGAATGTTCTCAAGAAAACTCTTTGGAACTTTAATTGACAAGAATCTAAATAAGGTTACTAACTTCAATAGATCATATGTATGTTCTAGAGATGTGTAGTTTTAACCTTGGATGTGCACAAGGTTTGAGCAAGGTTAGGTTATGATGTACGCTTGAAAGGAAATTGATACAAATAGTATCTTTCAACAAATGAGATTGTCGCATGGGATAAAGTTATCATGCTTATAAAAATAAGTATGACAAATGGATTGGATACGCTAGTTCATAGAACTTGTTCGTTTTAAGATCATTTAGCTAATGAGGTGTAATGAAATCTCTTGTAACACAACCATTTATGTCGCAAGGAGAGAATAATGCATAGGATATACAATATCCTTTTAACAAGATGAATACTTAACGCATGATTTTTTAGGCATGACGTTTTTCAAAACATCATGTTTTCCTAAATGAAGATATGAAGCCAAAGTGTTTGAATCGGATAGTCCCATCTAAATAAACTTGGTCTCAAGATTACATTCACTAGATGATGACAAGATGAATTCACTCGAGTTTCTTATGTATACTCCTCAAGAGTCATTGTTGCTTGGGGTGTATGATGTTTGCTTTGAGATTGCATTTTAACATATGTTGTTAAAATGTTGATTTGAGTTTAACGAAATTTATGCGAAGTTTAACGACAAAGTATTACTAATACTTTGATAATTTGTGAAGGTAGTACTACTTATACCTAGTGGAAATTGACAACAATTACCAAGAGCACCATGCTTATTTGATAGTTGAGGTTCTAGCCATAATGAATTATCTAAGTCCTTATATGTGGGAAAGGATGTTTGAGTTTGTTCAAACGCACTTGATTCGGTACAAGTGTTGGACACAAGGGCTTTTGAGCAATACACTCAACGAATTCAAATGATGGTAAGGATGGTGGATTGTTCGATCTAGGTGGTAGGTCTTCTAGTGTGTCTAAATAAGGATGTGGTGATGTAGGGGTTTGTTGTGCTATAGGAGTATTTTAGGTTGATTATTTGTCCATAGATGTTGAACACAAAAAGTACGGATACTAATTCTTATGGTTCATTGCTTGCTACAACTAGTGGGTGAAGTGCTTGACGTTTTGGTTATGTCTATGAAGCTTAGGGGCTGAGGTATAGGTTCACCTTGAAAGGGCACGTTTGATTTAAAGGATGCTCTTGAAAGTTCATGAGCAATACTCTTAATGGTGCCAAAAGATGGAAGAGGGATAGTAGGTGTCAAAGAGGGATAAGTGGCACATTAGGTTGTTTGTTTAGGATAAGTGTTTCAACATGTGTTGTTAAAATACTTGGGTGTTGATTTTTCGGATATGACTTTTAATGACTACAATCGTAAGTCGCATATACTTGAATATTTCGGATGAAATACTTAAGTTGTCAATCCTAACTTGTTGAGAATATAAAGCTTAGATTGAACTCAAGGATAACAAGACTTGATAGTATGTCTTTAACATACGTGTGAGTTATGACTCTATGTAAATACTTATCGTCTTGAAGGATGACACATTATTTTCATGTTAACCAACTGAGGCAATACATGTAGATACAAAATAATATCTATAGTCATATGATAGACTTGTGTATGATATCTTTGCAAGTAATGAGTCCAGTTGTTAGTCTCGGTAAGTCATCTAAGTCATCCATAAGCGGGTGAGGAGATGTTGGTGGTGTTTGCACAAAGTACAAGTTTTGGAGACTTTGGTAGTGAAGGTGTTTTGGATGATTGTGAAGTAGTCATAATGGTGGGTGATTTTGGTGGTGGAGTTGGAGTACTTAAGTTTAGAAAGTTCACATCTTGAATGGGTGATGAGATGTTGAGAGGTAACGAGTCCGAGGATGAAGAGTTCAAGTTTAATGAAGCAACAAGACCGAAAGCTAATCCAAGTGGTTTATTTGAGGTTGAGGATTTAGTCATTTTGACTTTGCTTTAAGAAATGTTAAGCTTAAGGAAAAGTAATAGTGTAGGTGTGAAAAAGACCATCCTGAATGTGTCGATTTATGGAGCTAAGGATTCACGGAGAGATGTGTTTTATTTGATGTTAATCCATACAAAGATGGTAGTTTCTAATGAGATTGAAGTGTCTAGGATCATGTCAAACATCCTAAGTTAATCCATTGAGGATGTGTTGAGTGAGATATGAAAGATATGTATTAACAAGTATCCTAGAAACGAAATTTGGTAAATTAGATTACGGGATTTAGTAAAATTCAACAACTTACTTGTAGGATCCACGGCACCATTTCTTTACACAAAGGAACCACTTAAATTGGTGCACTTTGTCTGCGGTACCAAAATGCAAAATAGGCGGTACCAACATTTTGGTGCCGTCTGATCCGTGGACACCAGAAAAGTTCACAGACCCATTTTTTAGGTGTCGAGGAGTTTTCCGAAACCTGAAATTTTGCTTAAAATATGTGACATTAATTACTTCTAGTTAGAAAAAGTCGTTAACACATATACAAACATAGTGGAGCATAGACTTTGACAAAGGGCTAACGATTTTCACATAAAAGTGAAAATGGGTAAATTTGATAACACACTTGTGCTATCCACCTGCATAAACCGGTTAGCATACAACATTGTTTTAAATCATATTATCATCCTACAAAGTAAAAACAAATAAATTACGTCATACAACATTGTTTTTGTCCTTGTACCAAACACTCTCTTAAAACCTCCATTTTTCAAAGTACTTGACTAATTTACTTAGTACTCATTGCTAAGTGAGTTATGACATTTCATAAGTTATGCGAGATGTTAGTATAACATATGCAAAGGAAGTGATCTAAGTCTATAAGTGATGGTAAAACAATTTTCCAACTAAGTGCACAAAATCTAGCAAATATCCTATTGTGCATAAACAAGAAATCGTCAAGCAAGCGAATAAATAACATGGCAAGATTGACACTTATATTATGCAAACAAACAAGTGTAAACAACAATTTAAAAATAAGCAAGCAACATATATGCAAACAACATAAACAAGTGGTCATTTAGCATAGCATAACAAGAAAAACACTTTTCGTCATTTATCGTTTAAATGTGATGATGTTACCAAGCTTGATTAGTTTTCTTTAAACATATTACATAATTATTTAGTTTCAAAATAAATTATATCAATGTTCTAAGAATACTATCTTAAATTGCTTGACTCAAAATTTTGAGTTTTTATGTTAAAGCGAAACTTAATATCTTGGACATACACGTAGTATTTGGTCTATTTTACTTATTTAAAATTGGACTCAGGTCATGAGAATAGTTTTAAATGAAAGTAGACTCAATTCCATTTAAAATGATAGGTGGCTCGACTCCTACGGACGTACGGTTAATAAGTTATGAATTTTTTAAGTTGGCCAAAAAGCTGCGTCTTGTCGGCACAAGGAACCAAACATTTACAAGGAATGAGCCCTTTTTGGTTCCGCCCAATCCGTGGTCTTCACAGAAAGTTGAAAAATGTACTTACTCATAGCAAAAAAGTGTAGGACTTACTAGATTTGATAGAAAAAATATAATACACATATTTTGTTTATTATTTATACTAATGTGACTTATCTAAACATTAACAACAAAATTTTTAAGTATAATTAGCAAAACATTTTTCATATTATATTTCTCTTCAATGGTAATTTGATGCATGGATCGCGCTCCATTTTAAAAACCATTTGTTTTAAAAATAAGAGCTACGAGGCTCTGGTACCAATTGTGAAAACGTAGAGGGGGGGGGGGGTGAATACGTTACCGTTTAAAAACGTTAGATCTCTTGTATCAAATCGTTTATGAAGCTTGTTATAATATGAAAGTACCAATTATTGTTTGTAACTAATATAAGGCATAGTAAACCAAGTTGTCACACAAGCATAAACATCAAACCACATCACAAGCAATTATAAAAGTAAAGAGATAAAGAAAGGAAAGTGCAAACCGAACACGAGGATTTATAGTGGTTCGGTCACGGATCTCTCTCCGCCTCTACTCCACTCCCGAGTACCCAACTCGAGAGTTACTTCACTAAATCAACAAGCTCCTTTCTCGTGGAGAAAACCTTACAATCGTCGCTACACTTTTCCCAGTACAAAGCTAAATACCGGGTTCTAGTTCGAGGTAGAACCAACCTAACGTCGCTTATAAAATATTTCCGACACTAAGCTAGATGTCGAGTTCTTTTCGGGTACAACCACTCCCGTTATGTTTTATGGCCCAAAAGCAACGAAAGCAAGGGTATCACGAAAATCTAAAAGCCGTTTATTAAGTATGCTTAAATATAAACGTTAGTCGATAATATTTTGGATATCGGATTTCCATAAGCAACGATCATGAAACTCGAGTGGAGAAAATGACAACTTCGAGAACGAGAGTCTTCATATCGGTAAAATCCTGGACAAAACATCACAAATAACCAAACACGAGAAATCGAAGAGGTTAACCCCTTCATGTCACTTATTAGAAAAATAGAAAGAAGATGAAGGATAAGCATGGGGTGCCTCCCGAAGCGCTCTTGCTTTTGATCACCGAGTTGCTAGCGACTCGTCCCGAATTCATTTGTCCTTGGGAAACAAACGGAAGGAATACCGGGATCAAAATGGTATCCTCACTCGGAGGAAAGAGAAGGTGGGTTGGGAGGGAATGAAAGTGTCGGGCTCAAGCACATAAGGAATAACCCCTCCCGAACTCACATAAGGTTTATCAAGAAAGAGTGATCCATCATCCGGTGGTTTTGCGGGCGGACGTCGGGATGACGGATAAAAAAGAAACGACTCCATAGAAGACGAGAGTCCATGGTATAGAGAAATGTATTTCAAAGGCTCACATATGAAGGCATCCAAGAGAGGATCCTTTTTCCGGTTAACTTTTGTTTTAAGAATGTTCTCTCCAATAAGTATCCCAGGGTTAAAAATCTTGTCCTCGGTAAGGAAGGAAATCAAGGTATCATCTACGTGAAAATCCTCACGAGAAAAGAAATCACTCTCGGATAAAAAATGTCGTAGGACCTCAGAATCAATAAGCTCATCAGTCGAAATCTTAACTTCTTTATCTTTCTTCGGGAAAAACGGATCATCGTATTCTTCTTCATTCTCAGAAAGAATCAAGTCGGTAGGAGCAAGTTCATCGGTGAACTTCTCAAGAAGTGAATCGATATAAGAATAGTCCTTGAGCTCGGGCTCAACTTCTTTACTTGCTAATTCTTCTGGAGGGATATAAGAGTCCCCGTAAAGCATTTTCTCAATCAAACGAATATCTCCATCGATGTTAATATCGGCATAATCAATTTCCGGTGAAACTGAATCGGAATTCAAATAAGCTTCAATTTCTTCCATGATAGAATCATCAGTTCGAGACGGTTTAGGTTCAAAAACATCATCTGGAGGGGAATAAGAAGATGGCTCATTATATATCAATTTCTCAAGTAAAAGGATGTCCCCCTCCGGGTCAAAAGTAGCATCATCAATCTCAACGGGAATCGAGTCATCGTTAATATAAGCATCGATCTCTTCCCAAATGGAGTCACTTCCGTAGTGAGAGAGGGAAGAGTCGAAAAGTTCAAAATTTTAGAGGAAGGAGTGGGATTGCCACAAAGAAAACTCGACGTTCTTAAGTTCAACACAACAAACAGAAAGCGGAGGTGGGACAAGTGGTGTGCTCTTAGAGCTAGCATTTTCCACCACAACCGTTGTAGTCTCCTTTTCTAATTTCTTCTTTTGCTCAGCACGTATCGTCGATAAACTCTTAACCGTGAAACGTGAAAGGCTCGGATCAATTCTTGATGGTTTAGGCCCAACTTTTTGAACCACCGGAGGTTGGACGTTTTTGGTACTTCCATTATTAGTAGGAATTCCCGGGTCCTTTGTCACCGGTGTCATTAATTTTGGCCACATCATATTGGTTGGTTAGAGATTTAGAAGTATGGTTAGCAGTGGCGTGGCGGCTTCTTTTACAACTCTTAAAGTGATCTCTCCCTCATAAACATCAATCAACGCATGGCCCGTCCTTAAGAAGCATCTTCCGAGAATAATGGGCACACGAGGGTCGGCATCAAAATCAACGACAACAAAATCCGCGGGGAAATCGAACATCCCCACTTTAACAAAAACATCCTCGGCTATACCAATTGGTTTTGTCGTAGTACGGTCGGCTAGCTCGAGGGTCATACACGTTGAGGTAAGTGGGGGTAATGAAAGCTTTTCATAGATTGATTTCGGCATCAAATTGATACTCGCGCCAAGATCGGCCAAGGCAGAGCACTGAATAATTCCTTGAAAATCACACGGAATGAGGAATTTGCCTGGGTCACCTAACTTTTCGGGAAGTTTCTTAAGAATAACCGCGAACAATTCTCATTCAAAGACGTAGTAGCAAGCTCATACAACTTTTCCTTATTAAAAGCAATCCTTAATCGTAGAAGCAAGTTTAGGCATCAAGAGAAGGGCATCCATAGCGATCTCCACATTCAAGTCTTTGAAGATTTGAAAAACGTTTCCATTTGATGATTAGACTTTTCACGAAGAGTTTGATCTTTAAGACGAGACGGATATTGGAGTGTCGTTTTATGGTTAGTCTTTTCAGTACTAACGGGAGCATCCTTTGGCTCAGACGTCGGAACAACCATGGGTTGAACATTCTCGGTACTCCCCTTATTAGTAGGAAACACCGGGTCCTTTGTCACCCCGGTCTCACGGTCTACCACTCGAGATGGAGAAGAGGAAGTAGTGGTAGGAACCGTGGGTCCATCATAAGCAACACCACTTCGGGTAGTGATCGCTTTCATGTCACTCCTCGGGTTGGGAATCGTATTACTCGGAAGAGAACCGGAACCCGAGGGTTGAGAATAAGAAGTAGACGGTTGATTGGCTTGAAAGAAACTAGCCATCATATTCCTCATTTCAGTCATCTGCTTGTTACTCGTAGCTTCAATTTCTCTTTTGAAATCAGTCCTCATGCTGGTAATTTGAGTTTGCAAACTTTTAATGGTAATATCGGAGTTCTTCATGTAAGTTAGAAACTCGTTATTCGGAGCAGCTTGATGAGGTGGCTGATATGGTTGTTGATAAACTTGAGGTGGAGGAGCTTGGTAGTTTTGATTACCATGATTGAGATTAGCTCCTCGGTTTTGATTGTAAGATTGATTTTGATAACGGTTTTGATTATGGTTTTGGTTTTGTTGAGGAATGGGTGCAAAACCGGGTGGTCCCATTTGGTTGGCAAGGTATCCTTGAATCTGATTTTGAACCGGATTAGCAGATGCTACGGAAGCATTTCTGATATCGCCATCGGTGGCTTGACAATTATAGTACGGATGAGGACCACCGCAAATAACACACATTTGGGTAACGGCTTTGATTTGTTCGGATTTCTGACTCTTAAACTCTCTCATCATAGAAGTAATAGCATGAGTAAGATCAGTCAACTCACTCCTCTGAACATAGTTATCATTCGAAATAATCTTAGAAACAACCGTGATTTGGGCATTTACGTAAAAGTTCCTTGAATCTATCCCATGCTTCTCCAAAACTTTCATCGAATTTTTGTTGAAATTTAATGATTTGATTTCGTAACATTGTAATTTTCGAAGGAGGAAAAAATTGATTCACAAACTTCTTAGAAAGATCGGCCCATGTTGTAATAGATTAAGGGGTTATTTTTCAAGCCAAGTCCGAAACCGCCCTCGAGGAAAGCGGAAACAATCTCAACTTAACTCACTCATGAGTGGCGCTCGGTTTATTATCGTCGATGCAACTTGATTAAACCAACGGAGGTGTGCGTGGGGCTCCTCATGATCTAAACCACAAAAAGGTTTATTTGAAACCAATTGAATTAGATTCGTTTTTAGTTCAAAATTATCGGCATCAAGTGGTGGAACAACAATAGCATCACCGTAGCCGTCTACGGGAGCTTGAAGTAACTCGATCATCGTTCGAGTATCTGCCATGACGACGGGTTCTTCAACAATAGTACGTAACTCGGGTACGTCTATTCTACGATTACGATTACGTCTTGACTGAGAACGAGTGCGCATGCACTAAAAATCCAAAAATCAAAAAGTGAAAAATAATTTTGAAAAAGGAAAATCTTTTTGGTTTGTATATTTAGAAAACTTTTGAAAACACAATCTTTTGTAACCTTTACGTCAACGGTGCTCGGTAGCTCCCAAGTACGCTGCAATGAGCGGGAACAAAGAGTGGATCGTTCTTGATGCGCAATTTAATATCAAGACTTCCGTTTACCCGTGTATAGGTTGTATACGAGGTGAGCCGACGTAACAATTGACGTTCGGGTTTGTTTTGTTGGTTTTACTTTTTATGGTTTTGTAAACACTCTAGGAATAATGTTTTGGTGTTTTAGATGTTTTGGGTTTTGAAAAATTTATATTTACAAAAGACGGTAACTTCACTCGGGAAGGATCTTCAAATGCACGCGATTCGAGGCGGAATCTGAAACTAACTACAAGCCCTCCCGGCGGTAGGCGCCAAAATTGATTCGCTTGGGAAACCAATTATAGAAGTTTGTAGTATTACGGGGTAACTCAAACGTGTTAGGTTTGAGCACCGAGATCGTTCCGAACGAGGGTTGAATGGAATTTTCAACTCACGTCGCGAATATCGGGATTTGAATAAGATAAGGGGATAATTTGAAGTTTTTCTAAACTACGGGATAAAGAAAGTAAATGGGAATTAAATCTACAGGGAAACCTAAGAATTATGGCAAATTACGCAAATCTACGCTAAAGTGTAATTACAGGAATTAAACGAAACGCGAATAAAATGCAACTATGTCTAAATTAAGTCCTAAAAATGATCTAAAATTACTTTTTAACTAAAAATGATATTTAAAAATTAACTAAGATTAAAAACAAATTTTTATGATTTTTCTGGAATTTATTTGAATTAAAAACTAATGTCTAATTTTAAAAATAAAACTAATTATCTAAAAATTATGAAAAAGAGAAGGAAAATTATGAAACTATTTTTTAAAATTCTAAAATAACTAAAAAGACTTTTCAAAACTAATTTTGTATTTTTCTAAACTTTTTTCAAATTTCTATGAATTAAAAACTATTTTATACTAATTATATGTCTAAAAATTACTATTTTAACTAGGAAAATTATGGAAAAATATTTTTTTGGCTTTTTATATATTTCTTAATCTAGTAAAAATAAAAACTTATTTTTTAGAAGCTTTTCTGAATTAATTGTATTAAAAGGCAATTAAAAAGTATTAAAGACTAATATTAAATAGTAAAAATTATAAAAAATTCAGTAAAATTCTAAAATATTATTCTAAATCTGAGAAAAATGATAAAAGTAATGTTGGAGTGCTAGAAATGAGAGCAAATTAAGCAATAAGCTATTCTACTGAACCAAAAGCCACCAGAAGCTATTATAAGCAAAAATCCACTAAAAAATACTTAGTTCATCTAACCTATACCTCAGGATTACAAACTACTAAGATCTGATGCAATATCAAAGAATCAGCCAAACAGGCCTAACTTACCAACTTAAAGCTATTGCACAGTAATGACTAATAAGCTAAAGTGAGATCCAGAAGTTGGGATCAATAGACCACCAACCAAATACTAGATAGACCTAATTTGAGACTCTAACAAGCTGTAATGAAGCATGCACAAGATCTGCAAGTAACCTGTTTTGAACACTTGACCTGTAAACAGGGCACTTTGGGTGAAACTGACCAAGAGTAAGCCTTGATTTTTGATTCAAAATTTCACAAAATTATTACGAAAATACCACCATGTATCTCATATAAGAGTTTAAAATCCAAATTTTCAGATTTGGTCCAGAAATGAAAGAACTAAAAATGCACAAAGTTTATGACACAGAAAACTCACTTGGAAATTGACTTTTAAGACAAAAAATTTATTTTGATTAATATGAGTTTTGATCTTGCAAAAACAGATTGAAATTATGATTTTAGATGCAAAGTGACTCAAATAAGCTAACCTATAACAAATTAAGACCTAATGTGCAAGTTATCTCTAACTGATGCTAACTGATTAACCTATGAGATCAGATGAAATGAAACATTGACTAAAGCTAAACACAGATGCAATTTCAAGACTAGTTTGAGTTCTATGAGACTATATGAGACTAAACTTAACAAATCTAACCACTAAAGAGCTCTAAAACTCCAAATAGCAGTTTATCCCAAACACTAGTTAATGAGCAGATATGCTAATTTCTACAACTAAACCATAGTTTAAAACTTACTCAAACTTCCTCACAGATTCTATAAATTGAATTACAACTATATGAATCAAATTTAACAGCAATTCTATACTAAGATCTACTGATGCAACATATGACAAAAACTATGCAAACTATAAAACTAGGGGCAACAATGATATTAGAGGCTAATAACAATTAATCTCGATATTAAGCTAAACTAAACTAGATATAATGCTAAACAAGCTAATCAAACAGAGTTCAATAGCTAGAAACGATTTAGACGAATTTGGTACTCACGGTTTTGTCCACCACTATGGCTTGCAAATCAATCAAATACCACTATCTAGCGCTTTTCTACCCAATCCATTTCGAGTTTCAACCCGATCCAAATCCATATCGATAAACCGGATCAATTTATGATTAGAGTGAAGCGATTGACTATTGTTAATCTGTAATTAAGTTTTGTTGTAGAAAGTTTGAGTATTACTATAAGTGACAACAATAAGCTATTAATGAGCTTATAAAAACTTTTATAAACAAAAGCGAAGCGAAAGCAGTTAAAAGCAATTGAGATATTTTTTTTTTCAAATAATTTTTCCAATTTTTTTGTGATTTTTATTTTTGATATAGAACAAGCTAAAAATTATATGAGATAAGCTATAATGATTATCTAAGACAGTAATAAGCAGTTTCAAACACTTAACACAGTATTCAAAAGAAATTTAGGAATTAAACTGAAATTGAATTTATTAATGAAAAACTGATTACACTATGAGATTCAAATACAAAATAACTAATAAGGATTTAAAAACAACATTAAACTAAAACAATACTCAGAACTACATGATACAACTGATGAATAAGGGGTTTATTTATAGGAGAGCCTTGAGCTTGGAAGGATCTAGAATTCCAAATTTGTGCTTTCTTTGAGCCTTTATCAGTCGTCAGATCATCTATCCTCATCATCCCATCATTTTCAGCCGTTGGATCGTGTGCACATGTAGCCTCCACCAATCAGAGATGATCTTAGAAGGGAATGACACACGGATTGCCAGCGTGGCATCCATGTGTCAGTCATGTGTCAGGTAAATGTACTATTATACCCTTTGATTGTAGCAATTGGCTTAATTGGAATCACGGGTACTTTAGGGTTCTTAATTGGAATCAGGGGTATAATAGTACTTTAGGGTTCTTAATTGGAATCAGGGGTATTATACCCAAAGCACCTCGATTCCAATTAAGCCAATTGCTACAATCAAAGGGTATAATAGTACATTTACATGACACATTCTTGACACACGGATGCCACGCTAGCAATCCGTGTGTCATTCCTTCAAGATCATCTCCATCAGTGAGGCTACATGTGCACACGATCCATAACGAAAATGGATGACGAGGATAGATGATCCGACGATCGATAAAGGCTCGAGAAAGCACAAATTTGGAATTCTAAATCCTTCCAAGCTCAAGGTTGTCCTATAAATAGACCCTTGTTCATCGGTTGTATCATGTAGTTCTAAGTATTGTTTTAGTTGAATGTTGTTTTTAAATCATTATTAGTTATTTTGTATTTTAATCTCATAGTGTAATCGATTTTCATGTAAATTCAATTTCGCTTAATTCTAAATTTCTTTGAATCTGTGTTAATGTTTGAAATCATGCTGTGCTTTAGATAATCATTATAGCTTATCTCATATAATTTTTAGCTTGTTCTATATCAAAATAAAATCACAAAAAATTGGAAAATTATTTGAAAATAAAAAAATATATCTCAATTCGCTTTTAACTGCTTTCGATCTCGATTTTGTTTATAAAAGTTTTTATAAGCTCATTAGTAGCTTATGGTGCCACTTATAGTAATACTCGACAACAAAAACTTCATTACAACAACAATAGTCAATCGCTTCACTGTAATCATAAATTGATCTGGTTTATCGATATGGATTTGGATCCGGTTGAAACCGGTGGATTTGTAGAAAAGGCTAGATAGTGGTATTTGATTGATTTGCAGGCAGTGGCCGGACAAAACTGCGAGTACCAAATTGCCTAAATCGTTTCTAGCTATGAACTCGCTTGATTAGCTTGTTTAGCATTATATCTAGTTTAGTTTAGCTTAATATCGAGATTAATTGTTATTAGCCTCTAATATCATTGTTGTCTAGTTTTATAGTTTGCATAGTTTTGTCATATGTTGTCAAGAGATCTTAGTATAGAATTGCCGTTAAATTTGATTCATATAGTTGTAATTCAATTTATAGAACTGTGAGGAAGTTTGAGTAAGTTTTAAACTATGGTTTAGTTGTAGAAATTAGCATATCTGCTCATTAACTAGTGTTTGGGATAAACTATTTGGAGTTTTAGAGCTCTTTAGTGGTTAGATTTGTTGTTTAGTCTCATAGTCTCATAGAACTCAAACTAGTCTTGAAATTGCATCCGTGTTTAGCTTTAGTCAATGTTGCATTTCATCCGATCTCATAGGTTAATCGCTAGCATCGATTAGAGATAACTTGCACATTAGGTCTTAATTTGTTATAGATTAGCTTATTTGAGTCACTTTGCATCTAAAATCATAATTTCAACTGCTTTTGCAAGATTAAAACTCATAGTAATCAAAATAAAATTTTTGTCTTAAAAGTCAATTTCCAAGTGAGTTTTCTGTGTCATAAACTTTGTGCATTTTTAGTTCTTTCATTTCTGGACCAAATCATGAAAATTTGGATTTTAAAACTCTTGGTGAGATACATGGTGGTATTTTCGGTGAAATTTTTGAATTAGAAAAATCAAGGCTTACTCTTGGTCAGTTTCACCCAATGTGCCCTGTTTATAGGTCAAGTGTTCAAAACAGGTTACTTGCAGATCTTATGCAGGCTTCATTACAGCTTGTTAGAGTCTCAAATTAGTAGGCTAATTTTTAAAACTTTTTATACTAATTAATAAAGCAACTATTTTAAGTGAGATAAAAATTAAACTAATAGCAAATAAAAGATACCAACTAACAATATATGATAAAAAGCTATGCTTGTCAAGTGAGGTGAAAAGGTAATTTAGTGTGAATAACGGTAATTACCGACTAACAATAATTAATACCCGTATAATTAAAATTATTACCTCACAACATTGGCTTATATCAAAAATAATTATTTTTTCGAGGTAAAAATTAGTAGACTCTAAATAATTAATTATCCTTACGGCTTTTGCCCGTTAAAATAACCAACTAATCAAATCATCGATTAATCCGGAAATTAATAATTAACAACCTTTAATTATCCGTTTAGAAAGTAGATTTTTCTCATAACGTTGGTTTATATTGAAAATCCTACTTTTTATCTAGATAAAATCTACTTGGTTAAATAGTTAACATCCTTAACGGCTTTTGTCCGTTAAAGACTACCAATTAATAATCTCTAATATTCCACACTTAATTTCACAATTCACCAATCACTTAACAAGCATAATAAAAATCTACTCACTAATAGTCATAACTAAACCAACAATGATAATAATAATAAGCTCAACAAACATCATCATAATTAATCTAAAACTAAAATTAATGAAAAAGTAGAGAATAATACCAAAGTGAAGAAACTAAAGCTAAACGACCACCCGATCTTATAAGCTTATCGAACTACAAAGTTTACTTCTTAATTAGCTTTTATATTACCAAATAATGAATAAAGCTTGTGACTTTATTCACTAATTAGCTTTATACAAGCTAAATCAAGCTCTAAACTTTAGTAAATAAGTGAACTTATATGACCCTTAAGCTCCCGCCTTAGAGGTTGGACGGATCAAGAGAAAACACAACTAAAACAATGATTAGTGACAAATAATAAGAATAAACTAACTAATAAACTAGATCCAATAAGCTATTGAAAAGCTAATAGATCTAGATCTACTAATTTTGGATCTAAAAAGCTAAAAAGCTATTAGATTCAAAACTAGTATATAATCAATCACAAGCTAGGAAGCTAGGATGATTAGATCTAAGAAAAAAATTAAGCTAATAATCTAATTTTAAGCTAAAGTTCTAATTTTTAGGGATTTTTATTAAGAAATTTTGTAATAAAACTGTAGATCTATAAGTAAAATTAAGATTAAAAACTATTTTAGAAGAAAAGATGATGAGAAATGCTAAGTAATAAGGTAGATCTAAATTTATTTAAACTTTCAAGCTAAAATTATTCTATAAACTAATTTTTTTTTTTTTTTTTTTTTTTTTTTTAATTTAAAGAAGTTGGAAAAGAAAATAGATTTAAGAAGAAACTAAAATAAAAAGTCTTATTGAATAAGTTATGTGAAAACTACCCAAAAGTTTAGTCTTATATCTAAAAATAATTTATAAGGTTGAGCTTATTCAAGATAAAAAATATGTAGAAAGCTAAAGTGAAAAGGCTATAAAAATTAATCTAATAAGCTGATAAGCTAAAATAGATTATTAGATAAGAAAAAGAAAGAGAGATGAAGAAGAAGTGTGTGTGATAAGATATCTTGGTCATGTATTTATAGCAAACCATCACACTCTCGATCCTTCCGGTGAAATTCCTCATACACCAAATATTATGCCACGTGGCCTTTGTTGATAGGCTGGAGCATTATGTATTTAATTTTGGGACGTGTATATCCACTCGCTGGGAACTAGTAATTTATAATGAAGTGCATGTAGAAACAGTGTAAATTTTAATAAAATGCATCTTTATAAGGAAGGAGGTAGGTTGAGTTAGTTTAAGCATCTTTAATGTTGCTTTATTTAATCTTGTTCGTTTGTTATTATGGAAGATTTATTTTGAGTTTTGACAATGATTATGAATTTCTCAAGTTATTAATAATGTTTTTTTAACCAAATCCAAGTTCGAGCTAGTAAGGCTAGAAAAAAGCTGAGCTTGAGCTCAAGCTTCTCCAATGCTAGACGAGCCGAGTGAGCCTTGGTGAGCTCGGGCTTGGCTCGGTCGGTTTACACACCTGCTAGTACGGTTTGAATCCAAGCCACTTGTGAGAACAACAGGTTATCTCAGTACCTCGCCACTAGGGCATTAGGCTACGTACCATGGTAGTGGTTTACCATGTTATCTATATGTTTAAATTTATCACACTATGAAACTAGTACTTTTGTAAACATATGCCTGTCACGTTGTTCTCGAGTTGTTAAGGCATGCATATGCACGATCCAACTTTTGAAGTTTAGCCCATGGAGGCATCAATGATTTGTTGCATAACTTACAGATTTACATATGCAGAACTAGCTAGGAGGATTAATCCACCACACGATAGCCATGAGATATAACTTAGAGATTTATATGCATCATTGCGTAATATATAGAGAAAATGTAAATTATTTAGCTAGGTTTTTTTATGAGGGTGACTGTTAGCATGCATGTACATTTTCTCTCACGTGGACATGCATAGACATCGATCACCATTTTTTTTAAATCATTTTTTAAACATTTATAAACTGTCTTCTTCGGTATTAGATTAAGGAGGATGGACTATATACATAATATTATATATGTAAAGTGACGTGATACAAGGTTAGTTGTAAAAGAACTAGGAGGTAAAACATTCGGTTGAGGAGAAACTAGAGTAGAAGCATCAAAATTTGATATGAACTGAATTGAATTAAAGACAAGTTTTTTAGGCAGATTATCTTACTGATTTAATGGATATGTTTCAAGACCTGACATCTTACCCAACTGAATTTTCAAATAAATACGAGTAACTCCTTGTACTTTGGTTGGTGTTGGTCATAAATTGAATGGAATACAACAAATCTTGTACTTTGGTAGTTGTTGCCCATAAATTCTAAACGTTTTTTTTTTTTGTTTGTTTTTTTCTTATTTGAGGATTAAGCCCATTGCACTTTAATAATATGGTTTTTGAGATCATATAAACTAGTAGTCAACTTACAGATTAATGTTTGTAGAGTGCATACTATTCAACGATGCAATTGGCCGTAACTTCAGTATCAAATCAATAATGCAATTTATGCCTAAATTGTTTTCTTAGATTAAGGAGGGTGGACTATATATACTTGGTAATATATGTAAAGTGACGTGATAAAAGGTTAGCTGTAAAAGAACTAGGAGGTAAAACACTTGGTTGAGCATCAAAAGTTGAAATAAGTGAATTGAATTGACTTAAAGACAAGTTTTTGGGCAAATTATCTTACCGGTCGTTGTTGAAAAAAAAAATGTAACTAAACGGTTTTCAGTTTTTTCATTCTCGTATGAAAATTTCTTGGAAAAATTATATTTTTTTCACCAAATAAACAAGAAAAAATAGATGTTTTTCACCAAATAAACACACCCTAAACGTTTCTTATTAATTTGGCAAAAATATTAATTTTATAAAGTTAAAGATATATTTTTTAATAGGGATACAATGAAGTGCCATTTGAGAACCTAAGGCTAAGACATATGGAAAACCAAGAACCTATCATGATTGAAAAAAAAAATCTAACTACAATGAAAAGAGTATAAACGCGAGTATGATGACAAAAACAAAATGGCTCTTCTCATTGGATTTAAGCTTGAGTGAACTATCTAGAAATTGGAACGAAAATGAATTCTTTGGTACTTGGATAATAAGTTGTAGAAAATATTAGGTAGCGTTCAGTTTTTCCGACTTTGCATGTCACCTATCTATCAAAAGTAAATTGTAATTTTCACAGATTTCTGATCTTAAACTGTTGCTCATTTCCTTCATTAAGAATAGGAACTTCTATTTGTCTCAACCTTACAAGTTTTTCCATCTTGAACAATATCACTAACTGTGCAATTATTATTCAACCTTGCATTATATATATCCCTAGTATCATTGAATTCACTAAGAGGACTAATAGAGCACCATCTATCATGCCAAACATTTACTGATCTACCATTTCCAATTTTCCACCAAATATGATTCCTAACTTTATCTCTCAAGCTAAGTATGTTCTTCCATCCCATGTACTACTGTTTCTATCACTTTGAACTTCCCATATACTTCTTCCCTTTAGCTTTTCCACTGATATCCACTTCACCCATAGTGTGTCCGTTTTTGCAACTATACTCTACAAATGTTTTATCATTAAAACCTCATTCCAAACACCCAAATTCTTCAGCCCAAGCCCCCTTGTTCTTTTGGTTTACACACTGCCTCCCATGATACCTTAACTCTCCCTATGGTAAGATCACCTTGGCACCATAAGAAACCCTTCAACAATTTATTAATCTCATAGATGACTTGCTTAGGGAGTAAGAAAACAGAGGCCCAGTAGTTTTGCATAGAGCTCAAGATAGAAGCAATTAATTGTAACCTTCATAATTAAGTAGGCAACATGTTGAAGTCATATAAAACATAGAGTTTGCAAATGCAACTTATGTTGAAGTCATATAAAACATAGCACATAATCAGTATCATAAGCCAGATAAGAATCATAAAACTTCTTACACCTATTATAATGCTTGATTATGGTTATAAATACAATATTCTCACAATACTAATCTTGATATCTGAATAATAAAGATTTTAGGTTTTTATGCATTCATAACATACTTTGGACACCTTTTAACCCGTTCAACCCATTTGACCTGTTGATTTTGAAGCTTAATTTTTTTATTTGACACTTTTGGGATAAAAACAAAGCAAATGAACCTATTCATAAGTAAATGGGTCGAAATATAGTATATATCTAGGAACTTCAGCAAACAGCAAATCAATTGCATATCTTTCAGTTCTGGTTAGGTTGTATACGTTTGCATCATTTTCGTATCTCATTAATACTTCTGGAATACTTTTCTACGTTAAGTAATTATATAGTAACAATAACTTCATGCTAAAGAATTTATTAAAATATTTTCTTAGGGAGGATCTACGATTTGGGAGGTCAAGTCCTAGCTACCAATAGTGCTCCAACCATCTTTCACCTAGCGAAAGAGATCGGGGCGGAAACAGAAGAATTAGACACTCACAAATTTGCCACCATCAACAGCTCTACAGGACAATACGACAACACCAAAGTCATAGATGATTATGTTTCGGTTATATCTTTAACTCTAAAATTACAAGATGAAGCAAAATTAAAGCTACTGGTAGAAACGGCGTGCATGCAATTAGTGACATTGCCTCAGAACCAACTCCTTCGTTTCTCAAAGCTAACGGACTAACCTCAGTTCCTAAATCTGTTGCTTAGGGATTCACGGCTTCAGGTTATGGATTTGTATTGGATATGCCTTATGCTTACGTTCACGAGTTCACAAAGACTTCAATGGCAGGAAAGATTATATGATTTAAAGGTGGTTACACAAGCGTTTGGGAAAAGATAGGTAAACAACTTCCGGCACAAGTTTACTGCAATACACGAGTGTTAACAGTCAAACGACACTAATAGTATTAGTGTTGAAGCCAAAATTGTAGACTGTGAGAAGAGGGATATGGAGTTTGTGTTTGACAAACTTATTATCTCGGGTTCATTTCAATAGACAGTGGAAAGACATACAGATCACCTTTTAAAACAACAGGTATCCTAGCAGATGAAAGCAGTCTATTAATCATGTGATCCTACTATATAATCTGGACAGCTTTTAACTTTTTTCTTAACTTTTCGTTGCAGAAGAAACCGCAAATGAGGTTATGGACCTACGTGATCTTGAGAGGGAACTATTTAGTAAAGTCGAGACCAGCGATTAGATTACTATACCACTGATTTGAAGACAGATGGATTGGAGCATGTCCCTGTTGGATTTTATTACTTCATGTGGATGATCAAAAGACAAAAGGCAATGCAGTTGCTATGCAAAGATTCTACTCTGACACGAATGTATTCTTGTTTTGGTCCTATGGTAATCCAGCAGATATCATGGGAGACAAAGTCACCGCGCTTGAAGTTGATGCAGTCACTAGTATGGGGGAAAGGTTGAAAAAGTAATCTTGCAACGACGATTTAAGTACTCCCGTCATGTAAATAGTCAAGGTGCTGAAAAAAGTCTAACTTGGTTTTTGTTAATAAAAAAACTTGTGTACTAACAGATTGTCGAAATGAATGCAGAAATGAAGGATGGGTTTTATGAGAAATTGGAAAATCAACTTCAAGGCCAAAACAATACCTTCTACGTTGGAGGGTTAATGGCTTTTGAGCTAACAGAAAGGAATTCGTCTTATGCTTTTTCTTTGGTTAGAAAGCACTTCGCGAGTGACAGTCCAGAACCGAGTTTCCCACATGTCAAGGTAGGGCACATTTCAGGACATTGAGGAACGAGAGGATTTTGACAGAACAGAAAGGCCCGGTGAAAGTTGGGATGACTTAATTGAGCATTTATTTGACAAGGATGAATCGGGACATATGGTGGTGAGAAAATCACATGCTATTGCATGATTTCATTTTGTACAATATTTTTGTGTTTGTTGTCAAAATCGATTTGTTTAATATTAGATGTAAGATCTCATTTGTTAAGACTAAATTTCCTTTTAAACCAATTGTATAAGAGTTGATACCCTTTCTTTATGAAGGCAGCCCCATTTACATTGTTGAGCATAAAGGTCTTTGCTTTCTCGCAGATTAGATTCGTCTAACAAACAGCACCCCTTAAAACAACTATGACCAAACTTGATGCAACTTTTGCCTTTAATTAGTTAAATAATAATGCTTATTTTTGTTAGTTTTTCATTTACATCGTCTTCTTCTTCTTCTCATTTCTTAGCTATTCGTAGTTGCTAACTCAACGACTGAAGCTTCTGAAAGCAAGCCTGTATCCCAGCTGTCCATTGATTTGAAAAGTTTGATCCTTATTAATTTCCTAAATTGTCTGGTTTATAAATATAGTAAACTATTATGTGTAGATAAAAAAGCGTTTATTGCTGGTGTTGCTGATGAGAATGGATATGGTTGGGCTATTGCAAAATCTTTAGCTGCTGCAGGTGCTGAAATTCTTGTTGGAACATGGGTGCCTGTAAGTAATGTAGAAAAGTAGAAATGGCATTTAGCCCGTTTGACCCATAGCTCTTTTACCTAAATTATATGATTTGATCCATATGATCAGTTTAAGAAAATTTGTAGCTGACACTCTAAAATATTTGCCTCTAATCGCATCTCTCCTTTTCGTTTGTTGACCTTTTAATATAGGCCTTAAACATATTTGAATTGAGTCTACGACGAGGAAAAATTTGGCTCTACTACATGAGGTACTAATCTGCACACATTTCTTTTGAGACATCAGTCCTAAACAAAATAATGAAACTACCTCCTCATGCATATCATTTCTGATTCATCTATAGTCAAAACAGCTACATTGCAATGCAGAAACAGACTGCTTCTTGCTCCAATTGAGCGAGGTAATAGTTCTTAAACGATAAACCAATATTAGTCAAAGCATTGCATGTATACTTTTGGAGTCTTCCTACACTAAAATTCTACTTCATTTTGTACAAATATAAGAGCTCATGCACTCAAAGTAACCTATTTCTTTCTTTTCAGCATCGAGCAAGGCTTCGTCTAAGAGTGGAGTGGCTTTGAGGAGCTCATCAACTGAAGTTTGCTTTGTGGTTTTGGGCTCATAATATTGTGTTCTTCGCTAGGATCCACCCATTGAGAAACGTTTAGTGACTCCATGGACTCCGTACGGGACGATGCTTCCGGTGATACATTCACTATCATGAAAATCTTTCAGTTTTTCTCGATCGCCAAAGATCTTTTCCAAAGATCGTGGAATGATCCCTCTGTGCTCACCCTCTTTTCCTAACATTGAATACGTTTTTTCTGGCCCGGTTTGACCAAATGAGAACAAGCATACCTGCAAATGTAGTTTAAGTTCAACTAGACCTTAATATGGCCAAAATTTTAACAAGGTATTCAAAAAAAAAATGACAAAAGCGTTTGAAATTGAGTACTTATATATCAAACAAGTTTAAAATCCAAAAAAGAAAGGAAATACTAACCTTAGCGAACTTATACTTTTCCTCTTTCCTTGTTAAAATACCATCAGACATAGTTATTGATTCACCAATCAATTCCCTCTCCTTCATGAACTCCATCTTACTTGGGCCGTTTGATAGCATCGGTGGTCGAACCCGACACACGACCCGAAGATTACCTTTAAGTTCCTGTCCCACAAAGAAAACCTCATAAGCTCGAATTAGTTTTATTTCATAAGCTGGAATTAGTTTTAAGACTAACCAAAACTTTATTTGTAAGTGTCTTCCGGTCTTCTTCTCCCTTGGCTAGAGCTTGTAGATCTCCTCTAAGCACAAGAATCTCGGAATCCCTTTGATGAACAAACTTAAAATTTAGCTACCCAACCACTTGTATTCTCAAAAACAATCAAATCAAACAAAACACATGAACAAGAAACTTCAACTGCTTATATCACATGACACAACAAATACACAAAAGCAAAAGCAACTAACCGAATATTATGAAAGAAGTCTAAACCACATTTGTCGAGACAAAAAAAGCGGCATGCCGGTGGCAATTTGTCGTAGTCCATGTAGTACATAACCATGCTTATGTTAGTTTTTGAAAGAATTCGAACGGGATTTTTGGTGTTGGTAGATCTAGAGAGGCAAATGTGTGTGTGTTTTTTTGTGTGTTTTGGTGTCGTATATAAAAGATGGATAGATGCTTGTTTGTGTTTGTTCAAGAGTGATCTTGGCCCTTTATTTGATCGTGTCAATCCGGATCGATGAGGTGGAAGGCAGAGATTTCATGTTGGTCTATTTAGAGAGGATGGCAACATTAAGTCGGATGTAGGTGTGGTAAGTAGTCACTAGGGGTGTCCATGGTCTGGGCAAATCCGAACCTGAATCGAACGGGCAAAGAACAGAGAACCGAAAATAAGGAAAAGTGGAACAAGAATCGTAAAGTTTTTCGGTTCGGTTCGTGCAGATCTTCGGTTCCGATGCGGGAATTTTAGTAATTCCATGAGCAAAGTGTTAAAAAATATGTTTGGATGGACGTATAATTATAGTACTTTCGGTTGGTAGAGCTTGAAAGAGTTAACAACCTTAATAATATTCCACAACTCGACTTACAAACAAACAAAAACATATATCCGATATAAGAAACTCATTATCGCGAAAATAATTGCAAACTCATTGAGAATATTATATATCGATCGTGGTGGTAAACTACTGATAACTTACATGGTGACAATATAGTCGCCATAATTGTTAATTGTTTCTCGAATTTTATCATTACATTTAATGAACAATAAATACCAACATTACTACAACTTGTTAGTTGTTATTGAGCAACATAAAATTGTTCGATATCCGCTATCATGATCTCCATATTCCAGGTTTAGAAAAACTTGCTTTCATGTTGATAAATGATGTTTGAATATTTGAATGGAATCAATGGATTAAAGGTTAAGGTTTATGGGTTTTAGGTTTATATACGGTTTTCTATTTTCTTTAAAAGTAGAATCTTGCGTATACAATGTCTCAAACAAAGCCTATAAAATTACATATTTTCATAAAAGTCGGTTCTTTCGGGAAAGTACCGAACCGAGACGATTCAGGCCGAACCGTCCCAAGAACCGAAAATTTGGAATTTTAGGAACCAAGAACCGTCTGTGGTTCTAATATCGGTCCCATTCCGGTCGGTACAGGACGGTTCTTCGGTTCTTTTGATTCCTCGGTTTTTTTGGACACCCCTAGTAGTCACTACATTAAGTGTTTGTTTTGTGTGTGTTTGTTGAGAGAATATGTAATTGTGTTTGTTTGAGAATAATATTGACTTATATTAGTATCTGATTTGAACTGGGTAGGTGAACTCATTTAGTGTAATATACGGAGTAATAAGTACTTCTACATTATTTTTTTATACTTCTACATTTTTTTTTAATACAAAAGACATACAAAAGTAAGTACTTTTACATTATTCTTTTATACTTCTACAAAAGTACTACATTATTTTCTTATACAAAAGTACTCATTTACTGTAATATAATATAGAGTTAATTACATAATTGGTCCTTGTGGTTTGACGGATCTTGCAGAAAATGTCTTTGTGTTTTTTTTTTTGACGGGTCATGTCCTCGTGATATGCAAATGTTACGGGTTAGGTCCTTTGACCAATAATTTTGTTAGTTGACCGTTAACTTGAAGGGTATTTTTGACTTTCCACATGTTTTGGCAAACCACAAGGACGATTTATGTTAAAAAAAAAAAAAAAAAAAAAAAAAGAAAAAGAAAAAAACATTTAAAAACATTTATTATACTTAAATTTGGGCTTATTTATAATGTGAGGGCTTAAAAATTTATTAAGCAGTTTTATACGCTTAAAAAAATTTATACTTAAAATTTTTAATTAATACTTAAAACCTATTTAATAAAAAAAGCGAAAGGGTATAAAAGCATAATAAGGCGTATAAAATTGATAAAAGCGTATAAACTTATAAAGCAGACGAAAACGTATAAAAATAGATGAAAATATACAAAATCGTGCATTAGACAAAAAAAAATTTAACCCTCACGTTGTACATTAGCCAAAAAAAATTTACCCTCAAGTTGTGAGGGCCTAATTTTTTTTATTTTTCATTTTTTAAAAAGTTTATTATACTTAAATTTTTAAGCCAAAAATTTAAGTATAATAAACTTTTTTTTTACGTTTTTTTTAAGTGTTAATAAAAAAAATTAGGCCCTCATGTTGTAAATAAGCCCAAAATTTAAGTATAATAATTAACAAAAAAAAGGTTTTCTTAGGCCTCGCATTATACATAAGCACAAATTTAAGTGTAATAAATATTTTTTAAACGTTTTTTAAACAATTTTCATTTTTTTTTTTTTTTTTTTTTTTTAGTTACATAAATCATCCTTGTGGTTTGCCAAAACATGTGGAAAGTCAAAAATACCCTTCAAGTTAACGGTCAACTAACAGAATTATTGGTCAAAGGACCAAACCCGTAACTTTTGCATACCACGAGGACATGACCCGTCAAAAAAAAATACAGGGACATTTTCTGCAAGATTTGACAAACCACAAGGACCAATTATGTAATTAACTCTATAATATAAGTACTTCTACTTGTTCAAAAAAAAAGTACTTCTACATTATTTTTTTATACTTTCGTTTATAAGGATATGAAAAAGATATACAAAAGTTCAAAACAAGGGGATGTTTTGTTTTGGTCAGATTAGGGTAAAATAAAAGTTGATCAAAACCTTTTTTATGCTAACATTTTTTAACTCCAAAATGTGCCTATTAATTTTTTAAAAATTACTATTGGGAAGCACAAAAACTCATTCACTTCAAAGAGCATATACTTACAACTGCATTTCACATGACTTTACTGTATAAATCCACCAACCTGTTAAGACAAAGATCATATCATGTTTTAGAAAATACATCAGCAACCAACATGTAAATTGTATGCTACAAATAAAGGTTTATTATAGCATAATACATGTGCAAATTTGACCCCATTGAACTGAAAGTAAGTCTAATATGGTATTTACACATACACAAAATACAGTAGATGATATGAAATTAGTACAAACTGGTCCAACATAGCATACATAATATCACTTGTCATAAATCGCCAAGCATGATTTATTTTAGCAAGAGCTTACCTCATCGATACTCCAATTCACAACAACTACAAGTTCACATGTTTTAGTCGCAATGGGAAAGTTGAATTGTGTTAAAGTTGAATTCACAGCAACTACAAGAGCTTACCTCATCGATACTCCGAGATTAGTACGGTTAACATGTTGAGCATTTATAGTAAACAAACATGTGTTTTCAGCTCTCACAAGTTTTGATTCAACTCACGACGCTACTAGTAGTTTAAGTATAGAGACAACCAACACTTAAGAAGGTACACACTTCAATTTAGCTAATCTATGGTATTAGACATTCATTCTAATTGTTTATTGGTTCGTTGAGCATTTTTAGTAAACAAACATTTCGAACATTTTTGAAATAGTCGGGTAGTGATTCAGTGAGAACAAAACATAAAATGACTGAAAATGATGAGAAATGGTTATAATCACACATGCATCGACTTAAAATAGGTAAATCTCTATTTATCTAGTTGTATTCCATTTAGTTTCGAAAGTGATTTTGAAACGAAAATGATGTAAAGTAGTATTATCAATAAATTTGACATGTAAAGGATGCAAAATGCACAAAATTCATTTAATTTGATTTAAATAAATGCATTTAATATATGTATGTGTATTCAAATTTAAACTAGAAAATACATTATAATATATCTAATTATCTAAATAAATAAATATGTACATAATTCAAGTTAATGCATCTATAAAGTTGTTATAATCATTTCTCATCTTTTTCATTTTAAGTTTCCTTTTAACTTGATCATAACTAAATGGTTAAATGTTTAATTGTTGTTTAACTTATTACATTTTTTCCCCTTTATTATACATCTATCACTACTAACTACTAACCCACTACCAAGTGAGGCTTGCTCCAGTGGTATCATTCCCTCTCGGCAAACGCTCATTTGACCGGCTAATGAGGGCTTTGCGAAATAGACCATGGTTCGAACCCAACTCATGGCGAATTAGATCACTGGGACAGGAGCTCATCACATGAAACTGGGTCCTTGAGGAAGGAACTGGTTGGTATCAAAATATGCCTGAGATCAGAGTATTCCCACCGATACACACCTTTCGCAAAACCACTAACAAAGAGTCTAAGCATTTTTTACTTAAATTGATAAAATGTTAAAAGTTAAATGATTCAACCAAAGTGTGCATATAAAAGTATAGACCATATCTTGACGATGAAAGTCATAGGTTTCTATGATATCAATGTCACATATATTATACGTCTCTCTAGGTTGCATTGCATCATCACTTTCCACGTTGCTCATTTCTACACTTATAAATGCCATACTTCAATTCACACCAACCAAACACAATAAATCCGAGAAAATGGGGGAAGAATCAATGCAAGATTCACACGTTATCATAGAAACAATGTACTAGGTCTAAAAGGGTTTTTAGGGTGTTGGGTACATAGGGAGTAAAATTTACATCAAGTCCTTTCCAACAATAAAGGCTTTTAAAAACTTCCTGAGCAAACATACTAGGTATTTGACCAACTTTAAAGCATTTCAACTATCCACCCAACTTACATTAAGACCTTTCCAAGTTACATCTTCAAATTGATGTACTGGGCAATCAACAATTAATGGAAACTCAAAATGTAATGGCCTCGACAAAAAACATCTCTCTATTTCTAAAACTCGAGGGAGTAAAGGCTAAAGCTTGGATGATTAATAGCAACAAATTCACTTTAAAGCATTAATTGTTAAAGACTTCTCAAATGTGTCTATAAAGTGTTTTGTAACTCGTCGATTCTCTTCTTTGTGTTATGATATGGTTATCAGATAAACCGGGTATTGTTTATCATGTGTTACTGATTTAGTACAATTTTTGCAATGTAATATATATTCATGCATCATCTATACCATAAGTAAAGTGGTTTTTTTAACATATATGATATTCATGTTTAATACATATTAATTATTACGTATCATCTTAACGAACTTTATGTGACACTTCACAACGTATTATTGTGTCGTTGGATGACATTGAATGTTCACAACTCCCTTTAGTGTCATGTTCGGCTAGCTTCATTAGACGCTTCTTTTTAGTGTGTGTTTGGCTGTATATGTGTGTGTATGTGTTTTAGTGCGCGAGTTTTCATTGTTATGAGTGCGGGTAAAATATAGTTGAATGTTATTCTGAGTGTCGTGGTGACTTGAGTGAATGACAACGAGTGTTTTTGATGACATGGTTCTATTATTATTGGTAAGAAAGAAGTATAAAACCTTTTCTTGAATAACTTGTAAAATACGACATGTGTTTCATCGCAACTCCCCTGGTGAGTTCTTCGAAGAAAGATTGCATCAGATTTAAAATTTTACTACAAGTTAGGGTTGCCTAGTGAACCAACTTACCGTAAAATCCACACTATGTATGGAGTTATCACAGTATATCATCAATCATATGTTTTTGATAATCTTTTTATGTTTTGTACTGTTTATATTAGTTTTAAAGCATCCGTGAAAATCTCCACAATGTGCATAAATGTAGTTTACTTATCTCGTTCTTTACTCACTTATATGGTGATATATGAGTTAACTTAGCATTGTGAAATTCTTCAAATTCAAAATTTAAGAGTAACCCAAAAGCCACCTACTGCTCATAATGAGTATGTCCATAAAAATACTCCTTTGCCTTTGTTCTTGTCTACACTCTTTTACTACTATACCAACTACTAGCACTAGGATAGATACACTTCATAAAATTTGATTTTACATTGAGATACAGGTTTTTACATGGTTAATCTTTGTAACCATTGGATTTTTTTAAGACAAATGTAGTCTTGCGGATTTAAATATTGATTACGAGTTTGAAATTTAATGTTTTTTTTAACGCCGGATGTATTAAAAAAAACACTAAGGAGCTAGGAGATTACAAGGTAACAAGATAAAGGTTCTTAAGTCAATCTATCCAACTAAACGAAGCCTTACATCTATATCTACACCAACATAAAGAACGGGATACGATGTCCTCAAAAACGGATCCCTGGGGGTTCGACCCGAAGATACTCTTGTTCCGAAATTTCCAAATAGACCACCACATAGTGTAACAAACACCTTCGATCAACTTTTTGTGTTTAGAGTGGAGACGGAGGTTCAAAAGCCACTCTAATCATGTAGCGGATATCCTAAAGGCAGCAGCCGAAGCAGCAGAGGCTTTTCGACATACGAAACCGGAAGTTGTTATAGATTGTTATATGCATGAAGATGAGTTGCCAGGGTTTCTTGATAGCATGGCTAAGCACTCATGCTACCACCACCTCAGAGTAACTTTTTTGATGATGTGAAATCTTGTGCTGACATGTCGTTATGGAACTTTTAGTTTTAGTACACATCTCCTTATTTTTTAATACAAGATTGAATTATTTTTTATTTATTTTCTCCCATGTGACTTGGACTAATTAGCTTTTTGTAGGCAAGTCAATGAAGGAGATATAATTAAATATCCATTTGTAAAAGGCTTTTTAATATTTATGGACAATAAAGACATAATATTGCTACGTGTTCATTCTTGATGTTTTTAAGTAGTATTCATGGATCAAGAAAAATATAACTTACTATTAAAATAAGGGCTTATAATCTGATTATAGTTTTGCTTATCTTTGTGCTTATTTTATGTTGAGATTGTTTCAAAGGCTTCTTTGTAGTTCTTGGATTCTTGATGGTGATGGCTGGGCATTAGAAGTTTTATGGTCAATATGCGAAGATTGCATCTTGGAGGGCTAGTCTGCTCATGACATTTTAGCATTATATATGTGTCTTCACTTTTAGGGTTAAGAGACACATTATCATAATCATCATAAAACACCTTATCTCTCCCACGCCACTGTTTGCTTTTTTACCTACAATCGTTTGATCACTTCTTGATCGTGTAACCTTTTGTATTTCATTAGTGAGATCTTTATCTCACAAGACAATCATTGTACTCTCAATAATTTTCTATAGGGCAAATAGCTAAAAAAAAGTACTAAACTTGCCACCCTTTCTTCTTCGGGGTAGCGAACAAAAATTTTTATTTTTCAAAAAAGTTTAGTACTGGATATTGGCCTTTGTGGGTAATTTTTGCCCATGTCACCCGATTCTGGGTTGTTAGTGATGATATCACTTGCCACATAGATTTCCGCCTCTTCCCACAACCCGATCATCTCCTCCCAAAACACACACCGGATTTTCCTCACCACTCTACCAACTCTATCTAAACACTGTACCTTTTAATATTATCCAAGTACAAGACTTTTTAATTATATAACCCACACCACTCACTCACCGAAAAGTCATTTTCGAGTTAAAAAAGTTATCGAACCCTAATTTCTCCCCACATTGAATGCTTCAAATTGATTGTTTTTTCCATTATTGTTAATGTGAAAAGGTAATTTCATCATTTAATTATTGTTTTATTACCCGTTTGTATTAATTTATTGGATATTGAATTATTAAATATTTAGGGTTTCAAAAATTTGGGTTTTCCTAATTTAAAGTTTTGTTTGTTTGTATAGGTCGATGGATGGACACGAAGACGTTGTCTTCAAAATACACCATGGTGGTGTATTTTGTATGATCCTCGGTATGAACAAGGCCAAATTACTATCATGAACTCTTGCTCAACAAATAGGGTGATGTTTAACTAATTATGCAACATTTTAGTTGATAAGTTTAATGATAAAATTTGGGCTTTGTTTTGTTCGTTCTGAGTTAGATATAGATAGTGGAGGGTTGAAAATAATTGAAAGGGATTCAGATCTACAAATAGTTTATGAACTAGCGAAAAAGCATGAGTCGATCGAATTGTATGTAGCCCATGAACCACAAAACTTAATGAGTACTACTATAATAACTTATGTTTAGAAGGTTCGGATGAAGAAGTAACTTCGACTAGGAAAGAACATGAAATTAGAAAGAAACATCTTTGGTAATATGTTTGTTGAGGAGCTCATTGCATGGGCCGAGGAAGAAGCAAAATCTCCTTATTTAAGGTCTCCTCTAACAAGTCTAGACCAATAAGAAACGTTTCTAAAGGCAAGGTTTTGTTCATTTGGTACCTATGATGAGTATGATACTGATTAGATTATAGGCGTAATGTTGGTGACAATGAGGTAGGTCGGGAAGATCTTGTAGCTAAGTCCAATGAGTTGGATAACGACGGTCAGTCTTTGCCTAAGTTAGCTGACAAGGAGGTAGGTCAGGAAGATGTTGTAGGTAAGTCCAATGAGTTGGATAATGACGGTCAGTCTTTGCCTAAGGATAATGTAGTACTTGATAAGGTTGATAATAATGTTGAGAATGTGGATGTGGTTGAGGAGCCTAGTAATGGTGAGAATGTGGGGTTACAGCCTACTACTGATGATGAAGTTCTTGCGAGACAAAAGAAACTAGACAAAGGTAAAGGTGTCATGACTAAAGAAGATATGCTTAAGAATAAGAAACGAAAGAGTGTCCCTAGGGGTAATGGTATCTCAATTAGAGAAAATGAATGGCCTTTATCTTGGTGATGGTGATGATGAGTTTGAAAAATGTGTTGATTATGGCCAATATTCTTGAAGCGAGGGTTATGGGACGAAAAAGTCTTTTGATTATCTAAGTGATGTTGAGGATGAAGTAATAGAGCTTAGAAAAGAAAGATTGACTCAAAAATAGAAAGGGTGAAGATCATGGCGATCTTGAACCAGAGGTTTATGCTGACATAGCACCTTCACTTGATTATATTGGTGACACTTTGGTGAGACGGTTAGAGAGCATGAACATTATATGGAATCTTTAATGCGTAAGATCAAAGGTAATGGAGAGGGAATCTCAGACCCTTTTGTCATGGTGGAGAAACAAGATGAAAAATATCCAATACATGATGATCAAACACATTGGAGACTCAAGAAACCAGTGGTAATGAATTCAACTATTTCTTAATGCTTTGTGTTTAATTATTATTAACTGCTTTGTTAATGAATTAACTTATTTTCTTGACAGCTTGGAGAAAAGTATGTTAACCATGAGCAGTTTAGAGAAGCTCTAACCTATTATGCATTGGCACATGGGTTTTCATTGTGGTTTGAGAAGAGTACCACAAAAATGGTTATCGCTAGGTGTGGTAGAAGGAAAGAGGTTATAAAGGATCCAGTAAGGAAAACAAAGGTCACACGTAGTACCCATCCGGTCAACAGTGAATCATCGCAACCGGAGATGCTATGGGAAGACGTTGAAAGGTCAGGGTACTTTTCAGGTTATTTCATTGACAGATGAGCATACATGTGTACGAGACTACAGTTATGGAAGGCTTGTAACTTTCAAATGGATTGGAAGAAACTTTGGCGATAAAATCAGGATGAACCCAAAAATAACAATAGCTGCAATACAAGAATTGGTTATGAAGAAATACGCATGCAAAGTTAGTGCTACTCAGTGTGTGAATGCAAAGAAGTATGCATTGAGTGAAGGTGAAGCTGCTATTCAAGATCATTATGGATTGTTGAGGTCATACGCAAAGGCAATTTCGAATCAAATGTGGGTTCAATCACAAAGTAGGTGTCATGCTTAACCCGATGACAAGACCTATTTTGCGGTGTTCTATGTATGTTTCCATGGGCTCAAAGAGGGTTGGAAAAAGGGTTGTGAAGGATACTTGCATTCGATGGGTGTTTTTGAAAAACCAAACTGTGGTGAAATCTTGACAATTTGTCGGAGAGCGGAATGTACCACATATTCCACGTGGCTTGGGCTTTGGTGACGATTGAAAACAAAGATAATTGGAGTTGGTTTCTTCAATTGTTAGCTGATGATTTGATGATTCCACTTGGTTTTGATGTGACATTGATGTCTGATCAGCATAAGGTTAGAAGTATTTTACATTCTTGTAATTTGCATATTTTGTGTGACATTGCTATTCCTAACTGGCTTCATTTTTATTCAAGGGTCTCATTGAAGCTGTGAAAGAAGTAATGCCTCGAGCGAGCATCGACAAAGGTGCACG
This sequence comes from Chrysanthemum lavandulifolium, assembly GCA_022545495.1. Lineage (NCBI taxonomy): Eukaryota > Viridiplantae > Streptophyta > Magnoliopsida > Asterales > Asteraceae > Chrysanthemum > Chrysanthemum lavandulifolium. The sequence goes on from CM040244.1 coordinate 281,171,696, forward strand.
GCATATTTATGAAGGCTTGAAAGCAATTGATGGAGTTGAGTTTGCGGACTCTTACGGGTGCATCCAAAGCTTCATACCCACAGCTCTTTAAGAAGGTTATGTTGAAGATCAAGTCTGCTAATCCTAGAGCACATGAGTACTTGGAGAAAAAAGACCCAAAGACTTGGTCAAGAGCTTTTTTTAAAGAAGGTGTTTGTTGCGAGGCGATTGAAAATGGTTTCAGCGAATGTTTTAACTCAGTTTTGTGTATTGTGAGGGATAAACCAATCATAACTTTATTGGAGTCAATAAGAGTAACAGTCATGGAACGGATGAACACTATGAGACTGTTAAGTGAAAAATGGACTGGTGACATTTGTCCAAACATCCAAAAGGTCTTAGAAATTTCCAAGGATAGCCAAAGGTACTTTCTAACCTCATAATACTAAATGGTTTCAGCGAATGTTTTAACTAAGTATTGCCATACCCACATCTCATTAACATTATATTTTTTGTAACTACTTACCAGGTTCTGGTATGTCATTCCATGTGGTGGGAATCTATTTGAAGTCAGAAAGGGATATGATTCTTTTAAAGTTGATGAGCCAAAGAGGACATGTTCTTATAGGATGTGGCAATTGTCAGGTTTGCCATGTTCACATGCAATTGCTTGTATTTTTAAACTTGGTAAGATGGTAGAGGATTATGTCCCTGACTACTTTAGAAAGGATAAGTATATGCAAGCCTATAGTGAGTACATTAAACTTGTTGATGGCATACACTTCTGGCCTGACTGTAGTAACTTATCTAGGATATTGGGTCCCTTACCAAAGAAAATGCTGTAGGCCTAAGAAAAAAGGGTTAGGGCCTCACATGAACCAAAGTCGGGTAATAAGATTTCTAGAGAGGGTAGTTATGACTTGCCATAGCTGTGGGGAAGTTAGCCATAATAAGAAGGGGTGTAAGAAAGAACCGATACAAAACCACCCAAAGAGAAAGGGAAAATAAGCGGACCAAAAAGGTGATACCTACGAACAACCATTGGTTGATGAAAGTGATATGCCTGTATTTGTAAACAATAGCATAGATGAATTTGAAATGGGTGAAACAAATAGAAATTATGTGTTCACATTTTCGGACGGGAGGAGAGTTCAGCTTGGCAGAAACTTTGCAAATAGGAAGAAAGGTTCTCATGGACATGTTAAGATGAGAGGTGGCAAGAGCAAGTCTGGTGGACTATTACCCACACAGAGAATAGGTAGGATGGGAGCATGGTTAGGAATGAATTCTCAAAATTCTGACACAATTGAGTCATGTGAACCTCTCCATGGGCTTGTACATCGTGCCCATAACATCCATTGTTTTAGAAGCCTCTTTACATGCTTGCAAAGAAACTTACATGATTATTATGCGGGCTCAAAGAATAGATCAAACGAAGGTGAAAACATTCCTGTGACACAGCAATCACAAGTTGTTGGGACATCCCATGAAGCTGCAACTAGACCTGGAAGAGGTGGGACATCATCCAAAAGAGGTAAAACGAAAAGAAAAAGCTTCACACAGTCAAGATTTGGTGAACCAAAAGAAACAGAAGAAAGAAGAAGGGATACATCTGCTGAGCCACAACATGAACCTCTTCCTCTAAGAATGAAGAGTCAAAGAATTCTCCATAGGAAACTTTCTGGTCCAGTTACCGGTCCAGGATCAAGTTTGGAGAATGAAATAGTCTTGGATTAAATTCCAAGACTTTGGTAGCACATCTTTTGTGAAATCTGTATATTGTGCTAAAACTTGTAAGTAGTATGATCTGAACTAGGTTTGTAAGTAGTAAGAAACCGATATAGTCTTTGCACTTTATGCCACTATGGTGCCCTATTTTGTACAATTGAAGGGCCTAGGTTAGTTAACGTAAACACTTGGTAAGAACGATATGGTCTTGCACTTGATGCCACTATATATGCTTGCCTATTTTGTCTATGGAAAAGGCATATCTGAGGTTGTCTTGCTCGCTTCTAACATTGTAGTCCGCTTGTAACAATGTAATGTGCTTATCGAAACAATTGTTATCAATGAACACTAGTAGTTCAATGAAGCTCCTTGTTTTTTCAATGTTATACTTTGTAATTGTATTGTCAAATGTAGTGATGTTCAAATAGTTAGAACTTGAGTTTTATTGAATATTTCAGTATTCCAATTCAGTCATTGCAGAATTTCATCAAATATGTAACATTAAAGTGCATTTAGATATAAGAAGGAGTGTTTGGTTAAGTTGGTTTTGAGGTCTTCTTTTATGTTTCTAGGCACTGCAGTTGTTAATTTAGTTTACATAAGTCTAGTCTAGGCTAGTTGTAGCATGATAATAATAGGTCTTTAGAATAAAAGTCAAATAATCAATATAAATCTCATTTTCATGCATAAAATTGTCACTGTAGCTTCTAAAATCAGCAATATAGATGCATTTTTAGTTAATATAGTTTAAATAAGTCCAATTACAGCTTATAATATCATTTTTAGTCAGTAGGAATCAATTAAAGTTCATGTTAGTCAACTCTTAAGTTTTTACAAAAAAGTCAAAAACCAAATTAGTGTTCAAATAGGTTTTAGTTTTTATTTTTAATTTTCTCAATTCTCAGTAAAATTAGTTAAGCTTATGGGATTTTAGTATTTGGAAGCTTGTCATATTAATCCATATTTTTACAGATTTTTATGATTTTTTCTTCATAGCTTTTGAATAGCTTCAAGTTGCTGGTTTCGTTCCTTATCTCCCCGCACATCGGTTTAAGGTTTGATCTGCTTCTTGGATATTCAATAGTATTGTTTCTAGTTGTTCATGCTTTTACATGTTAAATGGCACCACAATATACAACCAAATTTGATGCTTTCATTACCAAAACAAAGTTAACCCACATACATCCTGATGAACACAAAATACATGAAAATAACCTATATCAAACCTTCTACACCTACTTTTTTAAGGATACAACAATGAGGGATACAATCAACATAATTATCAAACCAAATACAACCAACAACACACTGTCATATAGTTTTGCCTTAGACTTGAAACCATTCAATTCTTGGTAAATTAGTTCCAATGAAACACCTTCAGTAGCCGTATTAACTGTCATAGGATTAGCAGCTTGTCTAGATACTAGCACCTCCAATTGTTTGTTCTCCTCATGTAGATTGTATAACAGGTCTTTGTAGTACTGAGAAGGTAATTCTTCATCAAGAAAACCATACACCTCACATTTCTAAAGACGAATAACACAAAAACAATTAGAGTGGAGCAACCCTTGAATCTTCGACTCAAAAACAAAACCTTAACAAATTTTTATAAATACTGTTAATACTAACTTACCCGAGTGGGGCAACCCTTGAATCTTCGACCCGGATTCGTGGGGGTCCATGAAACTTGGTCATAAATTGGAATCTTACAATTACAATGACTTTTAAGACAGATTTCTTACGAGTATAATATCTTCGTTTGGAACGGTTGAAGAACTTGATGAATGCATAATTGAACAAAGGGGATTTACGCTTTGGGACTTTATGGATTTAGGGTTTATGTTAATTGGGGTTTTCTGCTATGGAACTTGGGATGGATTTAGGGTTTATGTTAATTGGGGTTTTCTGCTATGGACTTGGGATGGGGAAGATGATTTTAGGGTTTATGATACAAGGGGGAAAGAGATAAAGATTTTATATTTATTACAAATTGTGTATTATGTGGCATGTGACTGTGTATCAATTTGTACACGTGGACTTAATCGGGTAACATGGGTAAAACTTACCCACAAAAGCCAATATCCAGTACTAAATTATTTTGAAAAATAAAAAATTTTGTTCGCTGCCCTGAAGAAGAAAGGGTGGCAAGTTTAATACTTTTTTTTAGCTATTTGCCCTTTTCTATATGGTTTCAAACATGTCAATAGTTCATGTGAGGAGAACGATTCTACGCTGTGGACTGAATGTAAAAAAAAGGTTTGATTTTTGTCTGTCGGACAACAATGTAACCATGCCAAGACCCAATTAGATGAGCAGACAACGATTCTCTACTGAGCCATGGCCGAGACCATAAGGCTCAATTAATCACTCTCTAGTTACATTGAATGCAAAAAAGGGTTTGAGTTGGCCGAGACCATAAGGCTCAATTAATCATTCTCTAGTTACATTGAATGCAAAAAAGGGTTTGAGTTTTGTCTGTTAGACAACCATGTAACCATGCCAAGACTCACATTAGAACTGACAACGATCCTTTATTGAGCCATGGCCAAGACCATAAGGCTCGGTTAATCACGTTATTTACATGGCTACGATGCATCAACCAGTCATGGTAGAACCTTTTTGTGCTTTTTGGAAGGTGGATACAATTTAACCCCTCTTGCAAATTGCATTGTACTTGGTAGAATCACTACAACAAATTTGTCATTTTTACACGTTTTTTTCTTCGCATTTTATGAACCGTGAACTTTTTTTTTAAAAGATATTCACACTTAAAAGTGTGAATAATTGTTTCAAAATCCTCACACTTAAAAAGTGTGAAGAATTTTAATCTCACACTTAAAGTGTGAAAAATTATTTCAAAATCAAAATCATCACACTTACAGGTGTGACAATTATTTCAAAACAAAATCATCACACTTAAAAGTGTGAAGAATTGTTTTAAAACTCTCACACTTAAAAGTGTGAAAATATTCATAAAGCTTCACACATAAAGGTGTGAGAATATTTGATACACCATTTTGGTTCACATGTATACTAGTGTGGATTTTTTTATTCTTCATATTTTAAAGTGTGACACCATGCTCTAATAAATGTGAGTAAGTTACTATTTTATTGTAGTGAATCTTTTCGTGCTCTTGTTGGAGAACCAAGCATGCCTGATTTCAACTACAAAGGATGTTTAAATGATAACCTGATTTCAAGCACTTACATTCTCTATAGTTGGTTACAAAATAAGTGCCCTAAGGAATATTGTAAGTAATATTACCAGACATAATTGGTTGTGATTGTCTTTAAGCCCAACGAGGTTTAATCTCACGCTTAAAAGTGTGATAAGCGTCGTTTTTAACACCAAAATTCTATCAAACAACATTAATGCTATTAAAACAACCCTTCACCAAAAATTACAACCATTTAAGCATAATGTCAAAGGAACTTCCTTTTCTTGAGCAAGTTTTATAACACCCCCAGGCGGTGAACCTAATCGTTGTAGTGTAGTAATTAGGGTAAGCCACGGGTATTGATATCGTTCTCTGGGGAATAGGAATGCTAGTAGGGAGTTACTACGCTAAGGTTAAGGTTGAGGAAGATTATTTTTATCTTTTATATTTTATGAAAATGGAAAGGTACGAATCTCGGGTATTGGATTTGGGGGTTGGTATTTCTACCGATTACTCTACTATTATCTAATTATCTAAACTAAGGTTGTGGGAGTCTATGTCTAATTAATGTGTGCTCGTATGATAGTTTAAAGATGTGTTTACTTAGTTTGTATTACTCCTTAATTATCTCCTATTGATGGTTGAGTGTCACGTCTTATTCCTAGTTGCGTTGTGTTTCTAAGTTGTAGGGTATCGTTTCTCCCAACTCTTTGAACTTACCAAAGGGTCTTGTCTACAAATCCACATAGAGATTATAGACTCTACTCTAAGGCACTCTTCGGATGTTTTAGACTACAATCACTCGGTAATCATACTCTAGGGTTCACAAAGATGAATCAAGCATTAAGTACACAACGAATGACCTATCGCATTACTAGATCATTAATCAACTAAGATAAGAAACAACCAATCAATATTCAATAATTAAGTTTCATACTACCTAAGCAAACACACAAATAAATTAGCGGGACATGGAGAACATGCAAGCATACACACAAATAATCAAAGACATAATTGAATTAATGAAGCAAAGACTTATCTTGGTGTAAGATAGGGTTAAAACCCTAAAATCTTGTACAAGACACCTTAGGTTCGGTTTTAGGTTTTACTCCAAAGACTCTCCACACAAAAGACGAAAAATTCGGATTCTATATATAAGATTACAATTGCGACGGCGTCACCTTATGTTTAGTGGCGCCGTCGTGTCGCCGCCATTAGGGTTTCGTCTTGGCCACGTTAACCTTGCGACGGCGTCACCTTATGTCCGTGGCGCCGTCCTCTTCGACTTCGGCGTCGTGCGGATCGCATCTAGGCCGTCCGAGTAGCGACGGCCTACTCTTTCACACTGGGCGCCGTCTCTTGAAAACATGAGTTTTGAGTTCGACCGTCGCAACTTTCTCCGACGGCGTCGCAAATATCTCGACGCGTCGCCTTCACATTCGGTATTGTGAGTGTCATGATTTCGACTTTGGCCATTTTCTTCATATATTCGCGCTTTCGTCCAAATAAGTGCCATTCCAACATTTTGCCTTCACGAGACCTAAAAGTGAAAAGGAGCGATATTAAGCAATAACGGATACAAAAGTGATCAAATAAGGACTTAAACGACCCTCAAAATGGTACCTTTTAAAACCTTATCAAATATCCCTACACTTGTTATTTGCTTGTCCTCAAGCAAATGTGCTTTTAGAATTGATTTGTAAGTTAGGGGTCATTCAAAGATTAATTCAAAGCGGTCCACAACACATATAAGCCCATAAAGTCATAACAAGCACGGAATTACATACTAGCACCTCACATGGGGTGTTTGGATACTCACATCTCTCTCGGTGTATAAATGAAATATAACAATATAGGAAATGGAAGATAAACACTCATTAACCGGTCCTAGTACATAGATTACCATAGGCTTGAGAATAGATCAAACCTCCATCGCTTTGGCGTAGCACCTAGGAAAGACTATCAAAGAGGTCTTTAAAGGGTTGTAATGTTAGGCTTACGGTAGGAAATAAGGGTTTGGTGGGATAGGCTATTTAGTGGTGGTAAGTCAAAAATCTTTATGTTAAATGCATATGAAGAATGGCGTTGCTAAGCCAAGACTCGACACTCTAAACTCTAGATAACTGAAATAAACAAACATAAATTAAAAGATAGATGTAGGATGGTAGCAGTATGTTTTTTTTTTTTTTTTTTTTTTTTTTTTTTAATCACTCTATTTTTTCTTTTCTCTTTTTTTTTTTTTTTTTTTTTTTTTTTTTTTTTTTTTTTTTTTTTTTTTATACACTTTTACTCTACCATCCTCTAAGATAACATCAAAATACTAGGGATTTATAAGCATATCCCTACACTTGAGTTTTATTACTCTAATACTAATTTGACCCGAATTGAAAAGATCAAAACACTTGGGGTACATTATTACACAAACAAAGGGAATTTGAATTTAACGTTCCCTTCCGTCATTTCATAAACTTTAACTTTTCCCATGAATCCCAATCATCCCAAAGCGTATACAAAGGATATGACTCGACTTAGCAACTTATGCAAGCAACTAGATAATTGAACTAAGGGTTTGGGAGATAACAAATTTGCACTAAAAGTGAGTGCATAAGGGGTAGGCTAAGGCGATTTGGGTGTATATTTGGGGTGGGGTGTAAACAATGCTCTTCATTGATATTCGGAAAAACCGAAATATCACGAGAACCGCGAAAAGGATAGGCTCGAGGGGTTCACTAGGGGTATCGTGTACTAAAGATGAGTACAACGCAAAGGGTGTGGGGAATTACTCAACCAATGTGGAAGAAGTAATTATATTACGGTATCAAACAAGGGTTTATCCTAATGCCTCTTATCATTTAGTTATTCCTAACTACACAAGTGTAGCCTCACTTGCGATCTCGGAATGCATCACAAAACAAGTTCTAGAATCTAATATACTACGGTTCACACTCTAAGCATTAAAGATGAATGCTTTAATTCCTACTAATCTAAGGCGATCCTCACATTTTGGGTGGAATTTGGGTGGTAAAGGGTTTTGTGCTAGTCATATAACTTCCTATCCGTGAGACGCTTTTGTTAAGACTAATGGCCCACTCTTATATGTCATAAAAATTTTAAATTTGGTGCCAAAATTACCCTAACCGACATTTCTCATGGTTTATTACACAATGCAATTGGACAAAGCAAATAGTCAAGGATAAGCATAGTTTCAAAGTTCCGTTTTATTTTCCTCCCTACACTTAAACCGAACATTGTCCCCAATGTTCCCGAAAATATCAAAGTTATGATAAAAGAAGGTGATTAAAAGCGAAAAAACTAATACTCCCGATTAGCTCGGTAGGATCCGTGTAAAGTGGTGGTTAAATTCTTTTCAAGAAGAATTTATGCGTGAAAAGCTCCTTCCAATCTTATGTAACTTCTTCTTGACAAACTAAACACACACTTGAAGAAAACAAACGAAACCTTCGTAAAATCGTGGTAATAATATATATAAGACTCGATTTAAACTAGGATATAATGCTTGTGGAATGAATGTTTACAAATTTTAAGAAAATTAAGACACGGAAAATTCCAAAATTTATAAGTAGCTCGAAAACGAGAAAAAGTAATCGATGTTTTACTCCTTCTGGCGCCGTCAGTTGCAATCTGACGCCGTCGGTTATCCCGACAAAAAGCGGTGCGATTTTGGAAAAATTTCGGAAAATTTACATCTTTAGAATCGGAAAAATTTACGCAAAACATTCATTATGACTCGATACAAGCATTTGACTCGAACAAACAAACATATATATCTTTTAGTTAATTGTTATTCTCATGTTTACGTTTCTTTTGAAAACGTGTGTAATCCTCCTACACTTATCCCTTATGTAAAATACCTTTATATGTAATTAAGACGAGGTTAAAAACAAAATAAAGCATTTTCACAAATTTAAACATGAGGATAAACAATTAATAAAAGATATATGACACAAACAAGCAAACAATTAAGCATGGGTTGCCTCCCACGAAGCGCTTTTCTTTATTTAAGAGTCTTGTAGCTAGACTCGTAGTCGTGCTCCTACGTGCGATATCGTAAGTCTATCCTCAACAATGTCGTAAGGATCAAACTTATCATTCAAGTTCCTAGTAGTACGTTCCGTTAAATAAGTCTTTTGAACATCTCACCATCGGGATCATAGATTTGTATCCTAATGTGCCACCTTCCATTACCATCACTAGGCGGTCTATTCCAATTCCACTTGTGTTCGGATTCCTCAACTATCCACTTATTCATGACTAGGTTAACGGGTAAGCTTCCTAGGAACTCGGTCATCTTCCTAAATACTAGGGCATCCTCGAGCGGGTTCACTTCTATATCCCTAGCCGATTCTTGTTCTTGGAAAGTTCTTTGCACTAGTAAAGGTCTTATCTAGGTAAAAGGTCTTTGGGGCCTATGATGTTCTTCTCAATCCAAGGTCCATATCGAGAAGGCTCTCTATCCAACCTTATCTCATGTGGGATTTCCTCATCCTTATAGTATGTATGTTTTTAACATCGTAAACGGATCTAGCACTCCCTCTCCTACCACTATTTTGGACATCTTACAATCGATGATGGCACTAGCGGTAGCTAAAATCCTCTTCCAACTAGTAATGGGCATGTTGGGTCCTTATTCATGTCGAGTACATGAAAGTCGGCCAAAAGAGTCAACTCTCCTACATGTACTACCATGTCCTTTATTATTCCAACGGACGTGCTATACTACCGTCCGCTAATCCTAAGATAGTTTCCGTTGGTTCAATCTTTCCTAGGTTGAGGCTTCTATGAAGGACAACGGAATGAGATTGATGCATGATCCTAAATCGGCTAAAGCATCGAGTGGCTTGGAAGTTCCAAGTCTACGGAAGAGTGAATAGCCGGGATCATCTAATTTCTTAGGTAAGTTGTTTCGCACAAAGGCGGACCCATGTTTCCCAAGCCTAAGTTCTAACTCATATTTTTCTTTTAAAGCATTATAGTAAGGTGCATGAGCTAAGACTTCAAGAATCGGTTTTCTTGATGGAGTTCCTTGTACTCCTCCTCTAAACTAGATTTGGATTCTTGGTTGACGGTTTCTCAAGAGTAGGCTTTACCAAAGGTGCCGGGCTTTGGTATTTCTTGGATGACTTGGAACCCTTTTGATAGCATTTACCGAATGAACCGTTGGGTGAGAGGGGCATGGGTGTGCACTCTCCATGGTGAACTAGAACATGAAGTCGATGCAATCGAATTCACTTTTGGGTTCTTAATGGTATCACTTGGGAGTGCTCAATTTCCGCTCATTGAAGGCTTTTAAGAGGCATCAAGCTTGGTTGTCATCTCGCTCTGTTTTTGCTTAAAATCGGCTTCAAGCTTATTCAATCGAGTTTCTTGGGATGACAAAATCTAGATGCAATTGCCTCAAGATTAGTGGGGTTCCGGTATTAGAGGAATTGAACCTATTAGGCGAACTAGATGAACTTTGGGGTGTGCTTGAGTTTTGGTTCCACTTAAGATTAGGGTGATTTTTCCATGATGGGTTGTATGAGTTTCCTAAGTTGTTTTGTTCGGGTTTGAAAGTGTACCACTTCTCTCCGCTCCGTCGATGCGTATGGGCGTAGTCCGCAAAAGCTTGTTCGGAGAGCCTTGAGCGATCCACGAGTGTCATGGGGACCACCGCATAACTCACAAGGTAGAGTGATTTGATTCACTTGTCGTGATGACTTAGGATTTTGTAGGAACTCATGAGGAATTTAACACGATCTTCAAGTTCGATCATCCTACGGTCGGGAGGAGGCAAGGAGATTGCCTTGACGGTTTGGGCGACTCACGGGGTCATCCCAACTTTCGTTGTCATAGAGGGCAAGATCCTCTATTATTTCCCATGATTCTTCTGCGGTGAGATCACTAAGTTTTCCACCGGCCGCTTGGTCAATGGATCGCTTAGTGGGAAAGTTGACATGATCATAAAAGATTTGGACTTGGAGCCAAAGATCAATGCCGTGATGAGGGACTTTGTGAAGTAAGTCCTTGAATCGGGTCCATGCTTCGTAGAGAGATTCACCTTGCGTTGTTGGAACATCAAGATGTCATTCCTAAGCTTAGTGGTTCTCCCGGTGGGAAAAATTGAGCAAGGAAGCGAAGTAAGATCATCCCAACTTGAGATGGAGCCGGCGGAAGTCGCTCAAGCCAATTACTAGCTTGGTCCCGTAGAGAATTGGAAGAGCAAGCGCGTGGTCTCCCGAGTAGTAGCATCAAGGTCGATGGAATCGACGATTTTGAGAAATCCCTCGGATCTTGATTTGGATCTTGAACGAAGTCCATGGAATGCACATCCGTTTTGCACCAACCGGATGGTGTCGGATCGCAGGGCCGTAGTTTGGGCTTGGTCGGGAAGCTCAATGGTGTTCCTATAGCCTAAGTGGCTTGGTCTTGAGTATTCACCAAGAGTACGGGCTCTTGGCGGGTCATTTGGTGGTATGTTGATGAATGGTAGTGGGTTATCACCTTCCATGATGAAAAGTGATGGAATTACTAACAAAGGTTACGAAGAAGGGGATAGACTAAGAGAAATCTAAAATGAGAAAAATTTTACTTGATAGGAATCAAGCAAAGAAACCTAAGCGAGGTGGACTACTAACTAGCTATTCTATTCCCGGCGTGGCGCCAAAAACTTGATAACGCTACACGCGTCGTTCGGGGTCAAAGGAACTTCCTTTTCTTGAGCAAGTTTTATAACACCTAGGCGATGAACCTAATCGTTGTAGTGTAGTAATTAGGGTAAGCCACGGGTATTGATATCGTTCTCTGGGGAATAGGAATGCTAGTAGGGAGTTACTACGCTAAGGTTAAGGTTGAGGAAGATTATTTTTATCTTTTATATTTTATGAAAATGGAAAGGTACGAATCTCGGGTATTGGATTTGGGGGTTGGTATTTCTACCGATTACTCTACTATTATCTAATTATCTAAACTAAGGTTGTGGGAGTCTATGTCTAATTAATGTGTGCTCGTATGATAGTTTAAAGATGTGTTTACTTAGTTTGTATTACTCCTTAATTATCTCTATTGATGGTTGAGTGTCACGTCTTATTCCTAGTTGCGTTGTGTTTCTAAGTTGTAGGGTATCGTTTCTCCCAACTCTTTGAACTTACCAAAGGGTCTTGTCTACAAATCCACATAGAGATTATAGACTCCTACTCTAAGGCACTCTTGGATGTTTTAGACTACAATCACTCGGTAATCATACTCTAGGGTTCACAAAGATGAATCAAGCATTAAGTACACAACGAATGACCTATCGCATTACTAGATCATTAATCAACTAAGATAAGAAACAACCAATCAATATTCAATAATTAAGTTTCATACTACCTAAGCAAACACACAAATAAATTAGCGGACATGGAGAACATGCAAGCATACACACAAATAATCAAAGACATAATTGAATTAATGAAGCAAAGACTTATCTTGGTGTAAGATAGGGTTAAAACCCTAAAATCTTGTACAAGACACCTTAGGTTCGGTTTTAGGTTTTACTCCAAAGACTCTCCACACAAAAGGCGAAAAATTCGGATTCTATATATAAGATTACAATTGCGACGGCGTCACCTTATGTTTAGTGGCGCCGTCGTGTCGCCGCCATTAGGGTTTCGTCTTGGCCACGTTAACCTTGCGACGGCGTCACCTTATGTCCGTGACGCCGTCCTCTTGACTTCGGCGTCGTGCGGATCGCATCTAGGCCGTCCGAGTAGCGACGACCTACTCTTTCACACTGGCGCGCCGTCTCTTGAAAACATGAGTTTTGAGTTCGACCGTCGCAACTTTCTCCGACGGCGTCGCAAATATCTCCGGCCGCCGCGCCTTCTACATTAAGCAATAACGGATTGTGAGTGTCATGATTTCGACTTTGGCCATTTTCTTCATATATTCGCGCTTTACTATTAAAGCGTCCAAATAAGTGCCATTCCACTTTAATGCATTTTGCCTTCACGAGACCTAAAAGTGAAAAGGAGCGATATTAAGCAATAACGGATACAAAGTGATCAAATAAGGACTTAAACGACCCTCAAAATGGTACCTTTTAAAACCTTATCCAACAAAATAAGCATGATTCAAGCCAATGTTATTAATGACTATAATGACTCATCGCGGTGTACAACACTTTAATGCACATAATTTTCAAACGCGTACAAGACAAGAAGCATAATGTACTATCTGAAATTCTTGATATCCGTAAATTTATTTTTTTAAAAAATAAAATAATAAACTAAAATACATTGTTCATCGAAATTTTTATTTTAGGATACATTGTTCATCGAAATTTTTACTTTAGGATACCAACTTACGTAACGCCATACCTTGCTAGTAATCTTTTAACTTACAAATGTGTCCTCAACTTTTAGGCTCATACGTGTTCCTACTTGAATAGTGACCAAATATCGCGTGAAATACTCCAAATCCATCAAGAGACTTCAAAATCCATGTTTGGAATTCTGCGCGCATATTTACAAATTTTACTTTGAGTTTTAAAATCAAAGTAATCACATCGAGCCACCTAAAGTGGTGTTTTAAAAATGTACAAAAAGAACAAAATGTTACAATTTTGAGTTTGTCTTAAACCAAGTAGTACAACTGTTTTAAGGTTGCCACATATTATAACTTTTACTAGAATGCATTGGATCTCATCGAACACATTTACGACTAATAGATTTGTGAGTAGAAAGAGAATATGTGAAGCTTATAATCCAATAAGCATACCAAAATTTCAACCATATCAAGTAAATTCTAGTTACCACAACATGTTTTCAACAACAAAAAACATAGTAGCCTACCAAAACAAGCAAGGTGGTCAAAGCTTGAATGTTGGTATAAGCTGATGTACAAAGAAAAAGTAACAAGAAAAATCAGTCTTAAAAATAACTGAGACAAAAAATAAACAAGAACTGGAGATATCAAAAGTGAGAATGCTGACATGAGTAAATATAAATCCTGTGAAAAACACGACTGCCTACCAGTGGAAGGTTTTCTCCGTTTAGTAAATCTATGCGGAGTGCAAGTACGGATATCACAAAACGGACAAAGAAAAGACAAAAATAGAAGAAAACCGAGCACTAGAATGAAAAGAGAGCAAAAGAGGAGTCGGGAATACAGTTTTGCGGTTTTTGAAGCATGTTTGGCATTTTTCATCACTTACCCTCATCATTGGCATAATTTCACTTTACACCCTCAATTAACCATAACTACCAAAGTCACCCCAACCTTACCCAAATTACTCCTTTGGTCCCTGCAAAAATTACATTTGGCAAAAAAGGCCCTTACGGTAAAAGTGTACATATCTAGATATAAGTATCATTCAAAATCCAAAATCTAACCAAACTTACCCAATCCAAAACACCCTCAAGCCCAACCATAGCCCAATCCCCTTCAAAATCCTATACCCGGTTACACTAAACATTTTTACCCACAACCCGTTTTTACCCAAACCACCCGGTCAACAACCCACCCAACAACAAGTCAAAATAATAAAATTAATTCCCCTGTTTACCCTTCCCTCTCAAACGACACCCAACACTATTCATCATCTCCTTCAGATGAATTCCCCTCTATACCCTCACTTAAAACCTTCGAGAAGACTCTGACATCATTCCTGACATCATGTCAGGAATGACAGCGTGGCAATCCGTGGGATGAGAGAGATGGGCACATGATCCAACGCATGGAATTCAGCTTAAGATGAAAGCAGTGATTGGATGGACGAGATGAGAGATCCAGAGGCTTCCTAGAAACCCTAATTGAAGACCCACAACTTCTATCTCCATTTCGCTAGTTGTGTGTGTAATATTTACGGTCGTTATAATGCTAGTTTGAGTTCCTCGTTTAATTAGCTTTTAAAATAGTTGTAATTTCTGTTTTCAAGTATTGTAATCACTTTAGTTTCAATAAAATTTTCATTTCCTTTTAAAGTCGTGTTTAATTTACTATTAAGCTTTCAATTTATGTTCATTTATCTTTCATAAGCTCTTATTACTATTCATTAAGCTCTTATTCAATTTACTTTCAAGCTTTTACAAGTTTACTAAGCCTACTTTTACATTTTAATTATAAAATCTCAAAATCCAAAAAAAAAAAAATACAAAATAAAAAAAAAAAAAAAAAAAAAAAAAAAATATGATTAAATAGTTAAATTCAACTTTCAATAAGCTCTTTCTCTTAGTTTAAGCTCATATTAGCTTCACAGTAGCTATTCATGAGCTTATTAGGTACTAAATCTTTTATTCTTAAAAGTTCAAAAAGTCAACCAAAGTCAAGCGATAAGGTAGTGGAAGTGTTTGGATTGGGAAGGGCTTATTGCTTTTACTAGCTTGTTTACAAAGCTAGAGCTTGTAGCTACCTTTTGGGTGCCCTTGTTTAGCTAGGGTCCCAAGTAAGTTCTATTTCTCCATTTATTTGCTTAAATTTTAATATTATAGCTTAATTAGTTTAGATATTTCATTCATAGTTTCATTATGTTCATTATAGCTTATTTTGATCATATTTGAGCTTATTTTAGTAGATCTAGTTAAATCATATCATATTGCATCTAATTTGTCATAGCATGTCATAATTTGCATCATGTGGTAATTGTTGTTTGAGTAAGTTTATTTGCGCTTAATTCATCTTAATATAAGTTAGAAATCATCTGTCAAAAGGTTTCATAGCTTTAATCATCCATTTGTTTCATAAAATTTCAAAACAGTCAACATAAGGAGTATTTGGATTATAGTGCATTTCTGTGTTAGTAAACTGTTGGCTCTTTGTTAAAAAAAAACTATTGGCTCAAACCTTTTACGTATTTTATTTGTTTCGTTAAAATAATTTTACGTTTGTTATCAACAAAACATTAGAAGATCGTAAAATACAAATAAACGTTTTTATGGTTTATTTGTATTAACAGAGTTGACTATGCTTGTTAAGTTTATTTTTGGTGTTGCGAGCTTATTTAATTCCACTTATCCTTGGATTAGATAAAACACATATAAACACATAAAGTTTTTCTTATTTACTTTACTCAGACACATCGATCGAACTTTTGCGAGGTGCGTCGCCTTTTTAATCTCGTAACTTGTGAAATGTGCCAATTTTTGTATACACAACGGGTTAATCCAAAACCCGGTTAACATATTAAACCCGTGTAACCTATTTAACTAGTCAAGTATATATACGGGTTAAATGGATCAAGTTCGGTTATATATAAACAGGTTAGGATTGACACCCTCACACTACCCTGTTCACTAACACCAAAATGATTCGAACCTTCATCAGACTACCGATAACCGCCATTTCTACCTACTTTAACCGACCTCAAATCCTTCACCGGTTTTCATCAACCGCCGGTCCAAATCCTCAAAAGGTCGAACCGGCCACGTCAGCAATCAGCGGGTGTGATTACAAGCACTGGCTTGTAGTTATGGATCCTCCGATAGGTTACCCGACCCGAATTCAAATCGTTGACCGTTATTTACAAACCCTAGCTTCTGCATTAGGAGGCAGGTATATATATATAATTTTGATTAATTTATAACTGATTATTCTATATATGTATGCTTAGTTAGCACTAGTAGTTAGAAAAGATTAACGCTATCAAATGAGCGTTAGCGGTAGGTGTTTGTTTTATAAAATGACGATTATGTCGTTAATTTGTAGTAACTGCTTATATTAGCAATGTAGGTTATATTGTTATAAGTTATAAACAAGTTTATGCCGTTAATTTATAACTAATTATCAGGGCCGTCTCATGAATCATGAAAATTTTTGAGGGCCCTGTACGAAATTATATAATGAGGCCTTTCGTTAAGCAATATTATATATAAAGTGTCACCGTTTATAAGATATAATGCAATTAGTTATCTAAACGTTCTAACATACTACTCATTTAAGATATTTTTCCATCTAAATTCTTTTTTTTTTCCGTGAAAAATATGTCTACACATGCATATAGTTATTAACGAGACAAATTTTGAGGCCCTAAAAATTCTGGGGCCCTGAGCGATCGCTCACCTTGCACACCCTCAAAGACGGCCCTGGCCCTGCTAATTATATTAGCAGCATAATAATGTAGTTTATAATGTATTTGTGTGTTTGGTAAAACTAGCCGTAGCTGTTAGCAGTATTGGCTGTTAGGAGTAGTTAGCAGTAATAGCCGTTTGATTTATCAAAGTAATTATAAAGTTCAAAATGACGAAAAAACTAAACGCTAAATGCCTCTTTAAGTAGCATTTGAAAAGTAGTGTTTAGAAAAGTTTAACGGTCGAGCTTTTAATTCAAAAACGCTAAATGCTCCTAAACACTCTCAAATGTTCCTTGACAAACATACACTATAAGGAAGTTGACAGAGGAATAACGAAGTGTATACTGTTAATTCATAAATTCCGACTGATTATATTAGCAGGAGTATAAATGTATAATGTAGTTCGTATCACTAATTTATAACTAACGGATATATGAAGTTTATGCCGTTAGTTTATAGCTGATTATATTAGCGGCATATAATGTAGTTTACACTGTTTTGTATGTTTGGCAAAACTAGCCGTAGCTGTTAGAAATATTGGTGGTTAGGAGTAACTATCTGTTTTATAAAAGTAGTAATTATAAAGTGTAAAATGACGAAAAAGCTAAACGCTAAAATAATGCCTCTTCAATTAGTCTTTAGAAAATGTAAACGCTCCAGCTTTTGATTCAAAACGCTCCCAAATGCTCCTTGCCAAACATACACTACAAGGAAGTTTAGCAGTAGTATAATGTAGTTTATACTGTTAACTTATAACTAACGCAGTTAACAGCAGAAGGATGTAGTTTAATACTGTCAATCTATATCTGATTATATTAGCAGCAGAATAATAAAGTTTACGGGGGTATTTGTTTCGGCTTATATAGCCGTCTTATGGCTTATTTGGTTTTGGGGCTTATGATTCATAAGCTCACTTTTTGTGCCTTATTTTGAAAATTTTCGGCTTATATAAGTTTATTATGGCGTAATAAGCTTATATAAGCCGGCTATATAAGCTAAAACATATACCCCCAAATCTATAATTAACAGATTTAACTGCACAATAATGAAGTTTATACTGTTCAATTTTAACTAACTATTCTAAAAGCAGGATAATGTAGTTTATACCGTTAATGTTAAACTGATTATATTAGCAACAGGTAATGTATAACTATAACTGATTAGGTTAATAAGAGAATAATGCAGTTTATGCTGTTAATCTACTCGATGAGTTGATGCATTTTTACGTGTTTTTTATCTTCTGTTAACTTTTGATTAGCGTAGATTAGGAACTCATTTTGAGATGAGCTGGTTTATATGTGTCAACGCTGAATGATTTGGTTTATATGGTTAGTTTACTAGCAGAGCTTTGTGCCTGGTGTTTGTTTTTGATATTGGAGTGGTTGATTTTACAGTGAAGAAGAAGCGAAGAGATCGATGTACTCGGTTTCTACAAAGTATTACTATGCTTTCGGTTGCAGAATAGACGAAAATGTGATCCAGAGAGTCAAATGTAGCATTCTAATTCAATTTTTCTTTTAATATGTGGATTAATGTAGGTTATTAACAAAGTTTACTGTAGTGATGATTACACTCTATGTTTGCAGCTATGCCTAATGTCAGATGGATTTTGCCAGATTCTTATCTTCGTCTCGATAACAATGATTATGGAGGTGTGTGTATTATTTAAGTTTCATGGAGTTTAAATTTTTAGTCATTGCGCTTAACGTGCATCAATTATATGTGTGTCAAGCTATATATGAAAGTTCTGTTTATGTATCTTTCTAGTGTATGCCTTAGACTGTAGAATCGGCTGAACTGCGATTGAAATTCTATGTAATTTTTTTCATAAGTTTGTTAGAAAATCTTATTGCAAACTTTTGGCAACATGCTTATACATGTTTCAAAATTATATCTACTTCAATGCATGGTAAAGTCCTATAAGGATTTAAACTTAATGTGTGTCTAAAGTTCTTCAACATCAGTTTAGTTAAGAATTGTAGATAGATGATGTCATCTTGGATGAATTATACTTACAATCTGAAAGCGAATGGACTTATCCGATATTATACATTGCAACAAATAACTTCCCTTTCTTAGAGAGGCACAAAAAGTTTGCTTTATACGAGTAGTAATTTGTGCTACTGACAGTAATTGTTAAAATCCGCTCTTCATTTGCAATTCTGGATTCCGGTAATGTAGGTGGATTTGGTATATGTTATTAAACTCGTTTGATATAGATAGACCATAAGACCAATGATTCAGTGACAATCCTAGGACGACCAAGTTCAATACTTAGTCTAAAAATATTAATTTATTTTGGAGCTGTGAAGTTGACAACCTAAGGTGGATGAGGACAGTTTTCGATTTGCAACTTGCAAAAAGAGGCTGTATTCATGCAAACTTATGACTTTCTGGCCCTCAAGACGTTGCTCAATGTATCAGAAAGTACCAGCCCCTAGCTGCCTTTATGTTATACGATACCCTAAACATGTTGTTAGTCATTTAAGACCGGAATCATGTTTTATACCTGTAGGTGCACCTATATGTTCAATATTAACTTCCTTACATATGGTGTATTAAGTTGTTTGGAATACGGAGATCTATGGAAGCAACCTAAACATCATTTTGACTTCTATACGAGTAAAGAAAACTTACATAGTACCCTATTCAATAATAGAAGTCGGATTCTGGTGGATATAATGTTGCTGGTTGTATTTTCTCTTCTAAAATTTTCATCCGATTTGCAACCAGCATCTAACTTAAAAGGCATTCACCCTTTTTTCCATATGCTTTCTTTCTCTTGAAGCCTAACTTGAACTTCTAACGTTTGTGCTCATCATTACATAATGTACCATCTTTTGAATGCACTTTCATTACAACTTAGTTTGACATGTAATGCAAAGTCAAAATTTATTGTTCTGTTTCTCAGGAGAACCACTAATTGATGGATGTGTCGTTCCCTATGATGAAATGTGCCATGAGGACTGGCTACAAGATCGAAGTGGCAATGGAATTAGCAGAAGAACCCGAAGAAGGAGATCTAGAAGGAAAAAACAGCTAACAGACAATAACTGATCTTTGCCCTCAAAATACACTATTACACCACTGATTCAGTACATGTATCTGGAGGATTGGTAGAAGTGTTAAAGCCAAATGGATAAAATATTTGAAAATAGTAGCGGGGAACTAAGCTGTTTCACCAAGAAGGGGCCATTCTCAGGAATAAAGGTATGTGCAGTTATTTTCTCGTATGCAGCATAAGCTCTTCTGAGAAGATGCTATATGTGTAGGTTGGACATGTTTAGTTTTAATATTTATTTGAAATTTTTTTTCATGTGTTCACGCTCCTGTGAAAAGCATCCTACATAGTCTTTTACTTGTCTATGACTTTTACTCATTTGGTTTTAATAGTTTGGGCGTTTGAGGAAACACTTATATTGCATGTTTGTACATTTTTCATTACTAAGTATACTAATTAAAATAACTGTTTTAGGAAGTTATAAATGTAGGAGGAAGATAGTGTGTAATGCATTATACTCTAGGGGTGCTATTCGGGTCGGGTTCGGGTCAAACGGGTCGGGTCCAAGTCGGGTCGAGGCTAAAAATAATATACCCGAACCCGACCCTATTTGAACTCGGGTTAGTCGGGTTCGGTCAAGTCGGTCGGGTCAAGCCGGGTCGGGTCGTCGGGTTCGGTATGTGCCATTTACAAAATCATAGAATTTAAATGTGTAAATCATGTCTTCTGGACCTTGATTCGACCGTAAATAAGTTTAATTATGGTAAATTAGCATCGTAGTTGATAAATGGGAAACAAAGATTAAAATCTTGTTCAATCTATTATTGAATATAACGAGATCGTTAAGAGCATAGATATTATTATAAAAAAAAAAAAAGACTCAAATCAAATGTAGTTGTGAAGATTTTTCAACAAGAAAGAATTTAAAAGCAGAACAAGAAACAAGACTTTGACATGAAAACACAAAGTCAAAAAGAGAAGCTCCAAGTCCACGATGATCCAAACAAGAAATTGAATAATCACAATACCATAAGCATTTCTTACCCATTACGACACATCCTAAAGATAACACAAATCTTGACAACACACCATTTTACGACCATCCTGTTAAAAAAAAAAAAAAAAAAAAAAAAAAAAATCCTAACTCGGGTTAGTCGGGTTGACCCGAACCCGACTAAGCAAAATATTTAAACCCGATACCCGACCCTAATTCGTACTCGGGTTAAACGGGTTGACCCGATTGACCCGAGTTAGACTTTGGACCCGAGTAACCCGACCCGAGTATGCTTAGTCGTGTTCGGGTCCGGGTCGGGTCGGGATTTTTGACACCCCTAATTATAGGCAATATATTAAAACCTGACTGACTGTTACTTGATATTAGAACTTCATAAAGGATCTCAAGGCACCTAATAAAATAAGCAAATAAAACTAAAAATTCATAAAGTTTATTGATAAAGCTTTATATTACACAAAGACTTCGTACATGTTAATATATCATGTGCAACTTTCAAACACAACGTGCAAGCTGCAACCTCATGAGATATATACATTTCAAGAGGAAGCCTTGGATTAGCAATTGTGACTAGTGGGTTTTTTCTAGAAATCGTTAACCCGAATATTTCATCCATATCCAAATCCTCTTTTGTCATTCTATCGGGCAGTTTCCAGCTCAAACCTTGATAGGTACACATCTTAGGTCGTAAGGAAAAAAGTCGGGAACGGTCATGCAAAACCCAAGTGAATAGACCGCGTGGTAAAAAATCGCTCTCCTATGGTCAACAGAATACGAAGAAACATTACCATGTAAAATAAATAAATAAATAAATAAAAAGAAAAAAACTATACTGATTAATTAACTAGTTATAAAGTGAACAAATATTAAAACCAATTCAAGATGATGAAGTCTCGTAAACCAGTTCAAACATGTGGAGTACTAATCTTTCATTATTTTTTAGCTACATAAACATAGTTTTCGATTATTCATGTGCAAAAGAAAACTATCTAAATAAACCGACTAAGAATATTTGACAAGATATATCTTATACGTTTTTCTTTTACGAAAACAACTTGGTCGCAATAAGATGTTATAAAATACGTATTCTTGCAACATAAAATAAAAAAAGGAAACAACAATCAATTAATCTTTGACCCAGAAACGGTGCTTTGTTTTTTCTAAAGTTGTGATCAGTTCATATCGTATAGGAGTATTCGTTGTAGTTATGTTTAGTAGTTTTACATATTAACGTGAAATCACTCCTTTTAACATATTAGAAAGGGGTAAGTTTTTTTTTGAGTGGAATGAGTGTCCAAATAAATGCTTGTATATATAGCTGGGTGATATTACTAAGTAACATATTGTTGTGTTTGTCTTGAGTGTACAAATTGTAACAAAGTTTACTCATGATTTTTTCGTCTTACATTTTTTTTAATTCTTTTTGAAAGGTTGATCATTTTTATTGCTAAGAAGACAAGGCTTCAAGAAGGAGGACTACGAACGAGAACCACAAGGGACTATATACAAACCAAGACAAAAACCAGGCGGAAAAAAAAAACAAAAAAAAAACAAAAAAACAAAAAAACCCTAACTAGAGATGATTTTTACCTGATTGCGATGAAGACGGGCTCCAAGAAGGAGGACTACGAACGAGAACCACAAGGGATCATATACAAACCAAGACAAACCAGGCAAAAAAAAAAAAAAAAAAAAAAAAAAAAACATGAATCCCAAGAAACATAACCTCATGGACTGTAGTTGATGATCTAAACTTTAATGTAAATTTAGAAACTTATATTAAAGCTACCATGTTGAACAATTCTTTCTGCCAGTGTACGTTTCAAGATTGGCGAGCCAATCCTCAAACCAAATTTGAGACTAGTGTGTCAAATTAGACAAGTCTATTAACTAGAAGATATTAACTTTCCGCAATGTGGATTTGAAACATGATACGATTCCCTTCGCCATTTACAAGACGACCATCACAATATAGATTGTAACATATATCACTACGTATTGGTACAGTTTGTATGCCTAAACAATATCGATTGTAACATATATCACTACGTATACAACAGCCGAAGCGTTTGCAGCATCATGAGGTTAAAATTTCACGGATGCATCAAACACTATGTTGGCAAATAGCCAGCTGAAGGTGGCGTGAGTGGCATAATTTAACTGGATTTCTATAAGTAGTGATCCGAACCAAATTCCCATTTGACACGAAAACTCAGTGCTTTCCGACATAACTCTTTCATTGCAAATAGCAGGCAAAATGTGCACTTTCAAAACTTCATGTGCAGATAACCGCTGGACCCCGCCTTTGTAAAGCATTTGGGTTATGTTTTCAGGATGAGAATCGTTAAAAAGTGCAGGATTTACTATACGAAGTTTGGAATACCTAAAGCCCGTGCCAAAGAATCCGTTAGAGCTGTATCTTTATTCAAGTACCCATCTCACAGATTTAACATCATGTTTTTCTGCAAAGTACTGAAATGCTACAAATTCCCCGGTTCTGCCTGTTATCACCTGTTGTGGAGTCACTGTGCCCCAATTTAACTGATCTGTGTTGATCAAGTTAAATGAACTCATGTTCGGCCTATTATGTCCAGTTACTGCAGCAGATACCATACTCTTTTCATTATCCAATTTATCTTTCGAAGAATCCTTAACGATTCCAGAATCTGAGGTCTTTCATGTCTTGCTCTTCTTCCAAGATCACTGAAGGAATCGTTAAGGCTTGATTTTCTTCAATAATCTGGTCAGCATCACTCTTGATTAATCCTTATGTCTCGTCTGATTGGTCTTTTAATCCCTCTGTCACATCTCGTCTCTTTTGAGGATTAGGATTACCGTGTGCTTTTGAATTGACTGCATGTTCAAACCCTGGCGCAGATTTCCAGTTTACAGGTGGCCAACTTGAGTTATTAAACTTCTTTGCAGCTTTTGGGCGATTTAAATCCTCCAACGACAGACAAGAGCTCGTGGTTGGAATATCGGTATCTTCTTCTGGTGATGAAAATCGATATAGTCCACTGTGATTAATCACTTGTAAGCTTTGATAAATTCTGGTTATTTGTAATAAAGGATTCCATTTGCTCCTCTGTGGAACCAGATTCTGCCATTGTCGTTATCATGTGAAGAAAATTTGCCAAGTGCAATTCGGGGATCTTAGTAACCAAAAAATGAGAAAGCACCATGAAAAGGAGTGTGTATCAGATTCCCGTTTTGTGTACAAGATGTTGTCTTGTAGAAGACAGCTGCACTCACGTCGTTTAGTAGACTGAATACCAAACTTCTTAATGACATTTTTGTAGAACAACTTCTCAACCACAACAATTTTCAGTGTGCTTGAACTCGGCATATTCATTTGGATGGATGCTATAGATGTACCTTTGAGCAAAAGGCAGAGCCCAACTCACCAATGATGTTTTGAAACTACTGTCTGTTGGGCCATAGTATATTGCTTCAAGTGTCACAACCTGCAGCGAGGAATAAATTACTAAATATAAAAGGGTTTTGAGTATGTGTGCGAGGAATAAAACAGAAACCTTATCCTGGAGCATCTGCTTCTCTTCCGTAGTAAGATCCCCCAAAAACAGAAAATCCACATTTTTCAAGTTTTTGAATTCCTTTTTTAGCTTCTCATCATCACACCAACATATCAGACCAAATGCAAGGAAACCCACAGATCTTGCAATGTTGGAAGTATCCGCATATCCTTTTTCTCCATTCTTTTCTTCAAGAAGTCGATATCATCACAGCTCAGAACCCCCGAGTCTAATCCATCACTCCACTATCTTCTGCTTTGAGGTTCTCATTTCATTCCCATATATGTGTAGAACTTGGACATTTGAGATATGGTAAACGGAAAATTACAAACGGTTAACAAAAATTCCAGAAAGGGAAGGGCGTATAACAAAACAAACTAATTTGGTAAAAAAAAAAAAAAAACTTGGGGCAAAGGATAACTGCAATGTTGTTTGGCTTGCACTAAGGAATAATTAAATAGGAATGGGTCTCGCTTTCTAAACCTAGCTCTTAAGGTGGGTATCAAGTATGACTACTTTTGTAGATAAGAAACCCATTCCTTCAAAGCTCAAACCCTTAGAACAATCATAAGTTCGCAATCATACATGACACTAATTATTATTTTATTTGTTTTAAGATGCATTTATGACATTAATAATTTAAAAGATTGAAGAAGTGTGTTGGGTTAACCAAACAGAAAATAATTTCATCCCAACCAAAGAGTTACCCATTTTGACCCGTTGACCCGTCTTGGCTAGCAGCAAATCATTACCTGGCCCTAAAAGGTTTCTCAGATCTTCTCCAAACTTCGAGAGCTGATAAAGCATCATCAAGATTAACTGTATTCTTCAATCCGATATCATTTCAGAGTCATAGTCTTTGACAATGGAACCACATTTCAGAACTATAACACTTGCTTCTTGAAGATATTACGTATATACTCGAAAGAGTGAGAAAATACCAAATTCAACTTTTTTGGAGCTTGTTTGAGCTTTTAAAAGATGTGTCAAAAATGTTTTTAAGCTATTTTTAGACTAGACACAGCTTTTGGAAATGTGTAAAAGTTGAAAACCTATTAAATTTAGACTATAGACTCTTAATAAAACTAATTTTTTTGTATTTTTGAATAGATTAAGACACTAAAAATTACTTATGAAATTGAGTGTTGGACAGATTTTGAGAGACTCGAGAACAACTATGACCAAAAACACTTGAAGAGCACAAGGACTTAGGATACATAAACTAAACTTGCAATTAGACTAAATGGGACTTAAAGGACACTAAAATACCAACCAAAAAGAACCTTAAATAGATTTTACACTAGGGACTGTTTAGAAAAACTTTTTGGACTCAAACTTAGGAAATCGATTTATACCTGCTTTGGTTTTAAGTACGCTATGCAGAAAATAACTATGACTCAGCAGCTCTTATTACTAATCTCCTCCTAACACGAATCGAGAACTGACTAAACATAACACATCAAATCAAATAGAGCCTAAACACATCACAAGCAGCTAATTATTCAAATCCATATGACTCGTCTCGACAGCAGATATTATCACAGATTGCTTGCTTATTGAACTTTTTAACAAAACACACCTTAATTAACTAATTTTGCAAATAAGCTCTTATATCAGCTTAACACCAACTTTCAACAAATTTTAACTAAAAGTAAGCTAATCTAACAATTAGATCAAATAAGATAAATAATTTGAGCTACAAATTAAGGTAATACGCAACTTACGAATCCCCTAGCCAAACAAGGGGTGAAAATTGCTCGCGGAGCTACTCTACAAGCTCTAGCTTGTATCATGCTTAAGATTGAAGCTAACAATTGGATGGCCAAGATCAAAGGATCCTGAAGCTTCTGAGATCTCCTGAAACCCTAGCATCAGCCTATAAATACCCCTTCAGTTTTCACATAGTAGAGTGTGTAATTTTCAACCTGCTTTCATGTTTAATCTATTTTAAGTTTCAAAATTAGTATTTCTGTTTCCAAAATTCTCTACTTAAACGTTTCAATTCTGTAACAAGCTTCTATACTGTTCTAGTCCAAATAAGCTCTTGTTTAGTTTTATAAATTGTTTTTAAAATAGTTTTTTAGCTTATTTCTAGTCCAAATAGTTTTTAAAAGCTTATTTGTGATTTACAAAAGCAAAAACCAAAAAATCATTTTTCAAAATTAGTTTGAACATAAGCTCTTTTCTTGTTCCTTAAAAGCTTATTTAAGCTTATCATAGCTTTTTGTAAGCTCATATTTGTTTAAAACTGTTTTACTCTCAAAAGTCAACGTGGTCAAAGATCAAATAAGCTATTTGAAAGTAAGTCTAACTTGGAAAGGCTTAATGCTGCCACTAGCTTGTTTACTAAGCCCTTCCAAGTTAGACTTACTTCCAAATAGCTTATTTGATCTTTGACCACGTTGACTTTTGAGAGTAAAACAATTTTAAACAAATATGAGCTTACAAAAAGCTATGATAAGCTTAAATAAGCTTTTAAGGAACAGGAAAAGAGCTTATGTTCAAACTAATTTTGAAAAAGGATTTTTTTGGTTTTTGCTTTTGTAAATCAGAAATAAGCTTTTAAAAACTATTTGAACTAGAAATAAGCTAAAAAACTATTTTAAAAACAATTTGTAAAACTAAACAAGAGCTTATTTGGACTAGAACAGTATAGAAGCTTATTACAGAATTGAAACATTTAAATAGAGAACTTTGGAAACAGAAATACTAATTTTGAAACTTAAAATAGATTAAACATCAAAGCAACTTAAAAATTACTCACTCTACTATGTGAAAACTGAAGGGGTATTTATAGGCTGATGCTAGGGTTTCAGGAGAGCTCAGAAGCTTTGGGATTCTTTGATCTTGGCCATCCAACTGTTAGCTTCAATCTTACGCATGATCTAGATCTGGATTTGTGCTTGAGTACACGGATTGCCACGCTGGCACCGTGCACATGGTAAGGGAATGTCAAGAGCGTGTCAGGGTGCTTCTAGAAGGAATTTAGGCGTGGGTAATTTTGTTGAAAGCAGGAGGGTAAAAGAGGAGAACGAAGATTGAACAGTATATGGGTTTTTTTTGGTGCGTTTGTAAGGCCGTTTGGTAGGGCTCTATGGGAATAAAGGTATGGGTTTCAAAATGAAATATTTTGTTTGGTTTATATATATTGGTTTGAGAAAACCCACTTGGAAGGTTTACTCATTTCGATCAATATGGGTGGTTTTATAATACCCATTCCCTCATAGTCTCGAGATTGATGAAAATTTTAGCGCCAATGTGCAAAATAGTTCCCGCTCTCACTTTCTCCTCCTCAAATAATCACATCAAGTTCTTTATTTGGGATTCTTTTCTTTTCACACACAAGGTTAGTTTCATCTTTTCTCTTTTATACAATTTGATTTCCTCATCTTTATTGTTTGTGTTTCGTAACTTGCAACTCTTATTGGAATTTCTTATCTTTTGTTTTATCATGGTAATGCTCGAGGAAGGAAATCGAGTCTTGTGTGGCAAAAAGAGTAGTGCCCACCAAGTGTTCGACTAATTGTTCTTGAGAAACTAAGGTAACTACTAGCTTTCATACATTGAACTATATATACTGGTAGCATTTCTAGTATCATGTGTATGCATATGTATAAATTTTTCCCATGTCACTGAGTTTCCTCCGGTCTAGTGAACAAAAATGCTAATAAAGAAAACACATATTCTTGTAACAAGAATTATAGCTCACTATTCTAGTGTGTTTCAATGGAATTTAAAGTGATATTCCATAAGGACTTGCTAAATATAAGGTAGAATTGTTGAATAAATACTCTTACTCATGTAATCATGTCCATACTTGTTTACATCCAAATTTGATACTCATAAACTTTTACCGTCTAGGCTCATGAGTTCCACGACTCCCGAGACACAATCCCACTGCATCTCACCACCCAAAAGTTGCACCGTGAGTTTCTTGTATTATTAATCCACCGTCTATTTAAGAATGCTTGTTTATATTTTCCAAACATAGTAGATAATTATATTTCTTTTGATCATATTGTATACTAGGGTGGGAAGCCAAGAGGCCGTGGAAAAACAAATGCTATTGGTGCGACAATGAGACAAAAATCTTAATTGATGTTCTTGAGAGATAGCTTGTGATCCGGCATGGAAGACCGATGGCGGTTTTAGAAGCAATTACTTAAGCGAGGTGCATAAACGGATTCTTAGCAAGATGCCAAATTTCTCAAAGCGATTTACCTCATATTGAATCAAAGGTAAAATGGCTAAAGACAAAGTTTCACGTCATCGGTGACATCTTTGAAACAAAGTGGTTGTCAATGGGACGGTGTGGAAAAAAGATAGCATGTGAAAGAGATTGGTACGAAAGTTATTGTTTGGTAAGCACTTATATAACCATGTACCTTATACTTATGTAACTATATGTTTAGGGCATGATAGAATTGAATATGTTGGAAATCAAGAGCATGGATTCTTTTGTAGAAATTTTAACAATATTTATGAATTACGACCACTCTTTCTTTATGTGTAAACATGTAAAGTATGTATAAATGACATGATTTCAAGAATATTAATGACGTCTATTTAACTTTGTGTAACTTTATGATCTTAAGTAATCATAAAGAAGCAAACGACTTGGGATTTTAAATTTCCATACTTAGACCAACTTGAACTCGTGTATGGAAGGGATAGAGCTACCGGTGCAACTTCAAGGATATGAAGATGCAATTCACAATATGGAAGTTGAGCAAAATGTTGAAAGTGGAGGAGAGAATCTTGGTGATTATTTTGTTTCTTTAAGCGATGATGAAAATGATATACAACATGCGTCCCAAGCAACTCCGACAACCTCAAACATCAACAATGCAAGGAAGAATGGAAAGCAAAAACATCTGCGGAGATAAGGTTGCAAAGAGAAGGAAAACACTATCATCACACGATATTGGGGCACATGTTGAAGAAATCAACCATAGTTTTACAACATTTGTGCACGGGTTTAACACTAATTTTGCAACTATGGCAAATGTTGTGCTAATTCAATGACGAATGACGACAACCGCCATAAAGTCGCTTTGGAGAAACCAAAATCTTGCTTGATGAGCTCATGAAGCTTAACATTCCGGCGGTGATGTACTTGAAGTAGCCGATATATTTGCCGCTAACAAAGAGAAGATTGATATATTTTGAATCTTCCTCAACAATTGCGAGTGCCTTACGTGCATAAGCTAATGGATCTTTCTTCAAGTTATTAGCTATATTCCAAGTATGTAAAATCTTTTGTTTCGAGGATGGGGCATTCTTTATTTTGCTAGATAAAATGTTGGCATGGTTGTACTCTAGTGAAAGTCTTTTGTGTTTTAGAAATGCCCATCCTCGGTGATTTTACTAGTAAGATGTACACAAGTAGTCTTTTGTGTTTTGGAAAACATCCATCGATAGTCTTTTGTATTTGGCATGGGTTTGTTATGGGAAAATATATGCAACTAATGAACTAGTATCGTAATTCAAGTTCTTATATAGCTGGGTTTGTTCATTTCCTTGTAATTTTCATTATGTTTATTAATCATGTTGTTTAAAAATGTTAACTAGACAGTTCGTTCCCTTTATGTTTCGTATAAAATGTTTTAGTAAAAGTATAAAAAATTACTTCATTCCCATACCCAACTGTAACAAACCAAACATGAGTTTTGATAGCGATATCTATTCCCTTTATATTAAACCAAACAACAATTTTAGAGTAATCAAGTCCATTTCCATTCCACCTTATACCTATACCTATACCCATTGTGATTCATAGCAACAAACCAAACGCCTCCTAAATTTATTTTGTTGACCGGTTGACTAGGGTTCAAGGAATTTGACTGTGATTAAAATGTGTTTGTGGGCTTGGACTTTGGGATTAAAATATGGGCTTGGTAATTATATTTTTAAAATCCGGTTTAGTTGTAAAGGTAAAATTTAAAAAGGTAATTTAGTGAAAGTGAAAGGGTGTTTTGGTAAATAGGTATAATAGGGTACAAGGGTGTATAGTGTAAATAGGGTAATGTGACGGGTGAAAATGGCATTTTTGAAAAGTAGAGGGATATATTGTGTAATTTAGAGGTGTGCACGGTCCAAAAACCGGATCGGACCGAGACCCGATTTCGGCAAAAAACTTAAATCGAGACCGGACCGAATGTGGTCGGTCCGGTCCAACAAGGGCAAATTAGCCCAAATTCGTCGGTTTTGGTCCGGACCGAGGACCGAATTAGCCCAAAAGCCGAGACTGTGGACTGGACTGAATGTGGTCAGTCCGGTCTCGGTCGGACAACGGTCCGTTCGGGTCGTATGCTCACCCCTAGTGTAATTATGCCAAAGTTGAGGGTGTGTTTTGCAAATTTGGAAAATGTGAGGGTTTGTTGTGCAATTCCTTCACATATGATCCAATTCTTCAAAAATCATCTTCTAAGCATTCAAAATCTTCAAACTGCTTCAACTAATTCCTTCAAATACGCATTATTGTATTAGTGCTCAATGTCATTCATATATGTTTTTTTTTTAACGAGTCATTCATATATGCATTTACTGATTTACTCATAAAAATTAAGTGGTCTTAATGTGTGAAGACAATAACATTTACTTTTAGTAATTGGTAATAAAGTTTTGTTTTTAACACTGATGAAACTTTAATTCTCGAACTTTTTACTATTTTGAGTTACCTAGATCCAATTTTGTAATCATTGTTATTGATTATTTAGAATGTTGCATTAAACTATGACAAAACACAATAACTAAACACATTAAAACATCAAACATCAAATTGTTTCTTGCATTAATTGCATACATAAACGAAAATACGAAATACATAAAAATTAAACATCGTCTTCTTGTATAACATTAAACGAATAAAATAAAAATAACATCTTGAACTATTCGTCTTCGTTAAGAGGTATGGGTAAGGCCATACCAGTCAATATTTTCTTTCAAGTGTATTTCTTCTTTAACCCGTTCCAATTCACCTTCGAGTGGTGATATATGTTGAATCCTTTCAACTCCATCTAGGTATTCTTTCAAACAAATACAAGTTTCCACCGACACCGGAGTGAGTTTTGATCTTCTCGGTGATATAACCCTCCCACTAACCGAAAAGGCGGATTTCGAAGCTACCGTACTTGCTTGGACTATTAGTAGGTCACGGGCCATGGCAGCTAAAACTGGAAATTGGGTTTCCCATTCTTTCCACCAAGCCAAAATATCCAACTTCTCAAACTCTTCAATGGACAATTGAGCCAAAAAATCGGATCCTTGGTACCTTTTGAGCTCGCTACTAGGGGTGTTACCTCGAGCTCTCTTTGTATTCTCACTTCTTAAAATATTATACATTTGAATTTTCTCGTTTTTACCATGAGAACTCGAACCCGCCTCTTGATGCATAGTATGAACGAGTGTGGAAACCCGCGCGATGCAGCGGAATTGGATTCAAAGGACTTACTTTGTAGCGACACTTAAACCTTATGGACTAATTTTGCCAGGTTGCTATAGTTAGCAATCAATTCTACAGGACTTACCTTGCAACGTCGCTTACACATTAGGGATTATTTTTGCCAGATTGCTATAGATAGCAATTAATGATGCAGGACTTATTTTGCGTACCACTCGAACCTCGTGGACCTGCTTTTAGCCAACTTGTGAAACTTAGCATTTAATCTACAGGACTTACCTTGCAACGTCGCTTACACCTTAGGGACTATTTTTGCCAGATTGCTATAGATAGCAATTAATGATGCAGGACTTATTTCGCAGCGCCACTTGAACCTCAGGGACTGTTTTTGCCAACTTGCGAAAGTTAGCAATTAATGTTTGGCAAATCAGCTTTGGACAAATGGCTTGTGAAGAGAGCATGTCTTGCTCTATAGTATATATGATAATATGTGAAGAACTTGAGCCATATTTAGTTAAAGAGTTAATTGCATCTTTGGTCCTTGTGGTATGGCCAAATTGCAGATTTGGTCCTTAAAACTTTGAAAGTGCACTGGACGTCCCCATTTTAAATTTTCCGTTGCATTTTTGGTCTCTTTGGCCCATACGACGTTAAAGTTTCAAGGACCAAATCTATAATTTGGCCATACCACAGGGACCAAGACTACAATTTGGCCATACCACAAGGACCAAAAATGCAACGAAAACTTCAAAATAGGTCCAGTGCACTTTCAAAGTTTTAGGGACAAAATCTGCAATTTGGCCATACCATAAGGACCAAAATTGCAATTAACTCTTAGTTAAATAAACTTCAAACATATTTTCAAAAGCCTTGTTAAAGCAAGCACATTGATGATCATGATAGTTCGGTCATCGAGGGACAAACCCAAATCATAACCAATGTTAAAAATCAAAGCCTCAACTCCGGTTCGGTTTAGAACCGGGTTCAAAGAGGCGGCACAAGTTATAACGAGAGGTATTTCTTTAAAATATTTTTTGAACTTTTCTTTCATTTTTTTCACCATATTTCCAAATAAATCACTTTTCGATTCAAACTCCTCTAACTTGTTAGTCATTAAATAAAGTTGCTCTAAAACTAAACAACTTGTAGTATAGTAAACCCCCGACAACAAAGTAGTAGCTTTTAAAATACTTAAAGTATTTGGAAAACAAGTTCAATAGTATACCAATCTGACTCGGGATAAGGCACAACCAAATTTTTTCGTGCAAGTCGATCATGAAACGCTTTTAAAGTTTCTTTTTGTCGTAAAGCACTTTCATACATCAAACAAGTGGAATTCCATCGGGTAGGTACGTCCCAATTCGGACCTAAACAAAGAGAATTTGAATCGGTACAAAACTTGATATATCTATGATATCGAGAACTACTAACACTAAAAATATCTTTCAACATATTTCTAAAACCATTTTTTGTGTTCTCGATAACTTCTAACCCGGCTTGCACAACCAAATTAATGATATGTGCTACACATCGACAATGAAAAAAGACACCTTTGCAAATCGATTTGTATTTTAGTTTTAATTGCTCCACCGCATTGGTGTTGTTCGACGCATTATCAAAAGATATAGAAAAAATCTTTTCTTCTAAATTATACGTTTTGATGACATGATCTAAAATAACAAATAGATTGTCACCGGTATGGGGGTATGCAAACATTTCAAAGGCAATTGTACGCTTCATCATTACCCACGTATTGGGATTTACCCAATGAGCGGTAATACAAAGATACGCATCCGGTGAACCATGTGGAGTCGTCCAAACATTACAAGGGTTTCTAACGATTAAAATCCTAAAATCATTTCATCTTTAGCCATTTTCCACATTTTTAAACAATCACGTCTAACGGTCATTCGACTTACATGGGTATATCGAGGTTGAAGCGTTTCTTGAATAAGCGAGGTCATTCGCTTATTGTCGAAGTAGTCAAAAGGCAAGGTTTCTTGAATCACAAATTTCGCCATCCTGTCCCGAACCCGATCTGCCTCGTATACCCACAACGATCCATCATTCCCCATTGTTTTTTTATTAGAACCCAACGCGGCTTTCAAAACGGGACAACTTTTGTTCATATGGTTTCTCAACGTAGTATTCCCGTCATGATTGAAAAGACCCCCACATTTCTTACATTTTGCTTTTTTCGAACCGTCCGACATCCTACACGAATCGAAGTTTGACCAAATTTTCGGGTTTCTATTCGTCGATAAGATAGAAACCACCGTGGGTTGGGTTGACGAATTCCCAACGGAAGCTTGAGATTGCCCACATCCGGATGCCATTTTTTAAAAGTGTTTTTTGCGCTTACAAAGAATGTTTTGTATTGCTCGAAAATGTATTTACCCTTAACACTTAACATACTTGTTATAAATCTACTACCGAACATATAAGCTCAATAAAAAGAAATGACAAAAGCATAAAAATAAAAAGAAATGACAAAAGCATTAATTTAACCTATCTACTACAAAATTTGATTTAAAAGCTAAAGTACTATAACAAGAAATAAAATATCAAAGTACAAATTCACATTTTATATAAATCACATTTACCCATCTACTACAAATTCAATTTTGTCAAAGGCTATGGTGTCTAGCGGTCTAGCCTGTGCTGTCAAATCCATTACGAAAATCAAAAACCATGCGTCTTTTATTATTTGTTGATGATAAATTACTAGTAAATAAAACCAAATTACAACTATAGTGTAGTACATATCTACACTCTACAGTACTAACATTGGGAAGATGTTTATTTATTATTTGGAAAAAGATTGGGAGACCTAAAAAGCATGACTAATTATGTGCCTAACTTATGTGTCATTACTTGATTGGATTGTGAAGGAGTGGGTCCGGTTAATACAACCAATGAATTATTGCCACACATGTTTAGGCACAAAATTATGCATAATTCTTAGGTCTCCCAATCATTTCTCTTATTATTTTATACTCCATTGCTCCCTAGTCCCTAGGAACACATTTTATATTTTATGTCTTCTCTACAACTTGCAACCACCAACAATGGTGGACACCGGAAAATAATCTTCGAACGCAACAAACCTTTTTCGACAGCAAGGACAAGTTTCTACAAGTCATCATAATCACATAAAAACGATTCACTACATTAAAAGAAAAACCGGATTAAACCAGTTTCAAAACCGTTTTTTTAAACCGGACCAGTTTAAACCGGTTTTCAAACCGATATTGGAAAAAAATGGTAACCGGTTATAAAACCGACGGATCGGTTTTCGGGAAACCGGTTTTCCCTAAACCGGTTTTAAGGAAACCGATTTTCAATTTTTTTCGAGATCGGACCGGTTTTCGGATTTTTTGTTTACCTCTACTTATCCTAAATTATTTATATAGGAGTTGATTGTGTTTGTTAAGCTTATTTTTGGTGTTGCGAGGTTATTTAATTCCACTTATCCTTCGATAGATAAAACACAGGTAAATGCATAAGGTTTTCTTATTCACTTTACTTAGAGACAACAATCGAGCTTTTGAGGGCCGCCTTTAATCCCGTAACTTGTGAAATGTGCCAACTTTTGCATATACAATGGGTTAAATGGGTCAACCCGAAACCCGATTAACATATTCAACCCCGTCACCCAAGTATATACGGGTTAAATGGATTAGATTCAGATTATGTGTAAACATGTTATGGTTAATATAGCTGACTCGATAATTTAAATAGGTCACCCGTCATCCCGAATCCGCCAACCCAAACCCGACCCGAATTGTCACCCGAATCCGCTAAGACGAAAATGATTCGAACCTTGATCAGATAACCGCCATTTCTACCAACTTTAACCAGCGTCCTGAAATCCTTCACCGGTTCTCATCAACCGGCGGTCGAACCGGCCACGTCAGCAATCAGCGGATGTGATTACAAGCACTGGCTTGTGGTTATGGATCCTCCGATAGGTTACCCGACCCGAATTCAAATCGTTGACCGTTATTTACAAACCCTAGCTTCTGCATTAGGCTATAATTGATTAATTTATAACTGATTATTATAACGATTACTGAATAATGTAGGTAATGTATATTGTTGTAACTGCTTCTGCTAATTTTATATCGTTAATTTGTAGTAACTGCTTATATTTGCAATGTAGGTTATATATATTGTTGTAAATTATAAACAAGTTTACGAGCCGTTAATTTATACTTTTTGTATGTTTGCCAAAACTAGCCGTAGCTGTTAGCAGTAGTTCGTATCGCTAATTTATGCGCGTTAGCAGAAGCAGTAGCGGTTAGCGGTAGGTGTTTGTTTTATAAAAGTGAATTATAAAGTGTAAAATGACGAAAAAGTTAGACGCTAAAATAATGCCTCTTCAAGTAGTGTTTATACCGTTATTGTATAACTGATTATTATATCAATAACTGAATAATGCAGTTTATGTATGCTGTATTGCTGTTGAATGTTGATGTATAACTGATTATATCGACAACTCGAATAATGAAGTTCGTATCGCTAATTTATACCTAACGGATATATGAAGTTTATGCCATTAGTTTATAACTGATTATATTAGCAGCATATAATGTAGTTTATACCGTTTTGTATGTTTTGGCAAAACTAGCCGTAGCTGTTAGAAATATTGGCGGTTAGGAGTAGCTATTTGTTTTATAAAAGTGTAAAATGACAGACAAAGTTAAACGCTATAATAATGCCTGTAAACGCTCGAGCTTTTGATTCAAAAACATACACTATGAGGAAGTTGACAGACGAATAACCAAGTTTATACTCTTCATTTATAAATTACGACTGATTATATTAGCACTAGTATAATGTAGTAGTTTATACTGTTAACTTATATAAGTAACAAAGTTAACAGCAGAATGATTCATAAGCTCACTTTCGGCTTATATAGCCGGCGTGTGGCTTATTTGGTTTTGGGGCTTATGATTCATAATAAGCTCACTTTTTGTGGCTTATTGTGAAACGTTTCGGCTTATATAAGCTTATTACGTCGTAATAAGCTTATATAAGCCGGAAAGTTTCAAAATAAGCCAAAGAAAGTGAGCTTATGAAACATACGCCCAAAACCAAATAAGCCACAAGCCGGCTATATAAGCGGAAACAAACACCCCCAAATCTATAACTAACGGAGTTAACTGCATAATAATGAAGTTTATACTGTTAAATTTTAACTAACTATTCTTAAAGCAGGATAATGTAGTTTATACCGTTAATGTTAAACTGATTATATTAACAACAGGTAATGTATAACTATAATTGATTAGGTTAATAACAGAATAATGTAGTTTATGCTGTTAATCTACTCGATGAGTTGATGCATTTTTACGTGTTTTTTTTTTATCTTCTGTTAACTTTTGATTAGCGTAGATTAGGAACTCATTTTGAGATGAGCTGGTTTATATGTGTCGACGCTGAATGATTTGGTTTATATGGTTAGTTTACTAGTAGAGCTTTGTTCATGGTGTTTGTTTGTTTGTGATATTGGAGTGGTTGATTTTACAGCGAAGAAGAAGCGAAGAGATCGATGTACTCGGTTTCTACTAAGTATTACTATGCTTTCGGTTGCAGGATAGACGGAAATGTGATCCAGAGAGTCAAATGTAGCATTCTAACTCAATTTTTCTTATAATATGTAGATAAATATAGGTTGTTAATGATGTTTACTGTACTGATGCTTACACTCTTTGTTTGCAGCTATGCCTAATGTCAGATGGATTTTGCTAGATTCTCATCTGCGTCTCGATAACAATGATTATGGAGGTGTGTATATTATTCAAGTTTTCACGGCATTTGAATTCTTAGTCATTGTGCTTAACGTGCATCAATTATACGTGTCACTTTGATCCTCTGGCTATATATGAAAGTTTTGTTTATGTATCTTTCTAGTGTATGCCTTAGACTGTAGAATCGGCTGAACTGTGATTGGGATTCTATGTTATTTATTCAAAAGTTTGTGAGCAAATGTTATTGCGAACTTTTGGCAACATGTTCTATAAGGATTTAAACTTAATGTGTGTCTAAAGTTCTTCAACATCAGTTTAGTTAAGAATTGTAGATAAATGATGTCATCTTGGGTGAGTTATACTTACAATCTGAAAGTGAATGGACGTATCCGATATTATACATTGCAACAAAGAACTTCCCTTTCTTAGAGAGGCACAAAAAGTTTGCTTTATAATAATTTATGCTACTGACAGTAATTGTTAAAATCCACTCTTCATTTGCAATTCTGGATTCCGGTAATGTAGGTGGATTTGGTGTACGTTATTAAACTCGTTTGATATGAATAGACCATAAGACCAATGATTCAGTGACAATCCTAGGACGACCAAGTTTAATACTTAGTCTAAAAATATTAATTTATTTTGGAGTTGTGAAGTTGACAACGTCAGGTGGATGAGGACAGTTTTCGATTTGCAACTTGCAAAAAGAGGCTGTATTCATGCAAACCTATGACTTTATGGCCCTCAAGACGTTGCTCCATGTATCAGATGTTATACGATACCCTAAACATGTTCCGCACCCACTATATCTGCACAGTTGAAGTGCATGAGCGTTCCTGCTCTGCCTGGTGCCGAGGAAAGGTGTATTCCTTGCTGTCTAAAAAATTAACAGTTGTTAGTCAGTTAAGACCGGAATCATGTTTTATACCTGTAGGTGCACCTATATGCTCAATATTAACTTCCCTACATATGATGGTGGATTAAGTTGTTTGGAATACGGAGATCTATGGTAGCAACCTAAACACCATTTTTACTTCTATACGAGTAAAGAAAACTTACGTAGTACCATATTCAATAATAGAAGTTGGATTCTGGTAAATATGTTGTTGGTGGTTGTTTTTTATTCTAAACTTTTCATTCGATTTGCAACCAGCATCGTGCTTAAAGGCATTCACCCTTTTTCCATATGCTTTCTTTCTCTTGAGGCCTAACTTGATTAACTTCTAACTTTTGTGCTCATCATTACATAACTGTACATCTTTTGGATGCACTTTCATTACAACTTAGTTTGAGATGTAATGCAAAGTTAAAATTTATTGTTCTGTTTCACAGGAGAACCAATAATTGATGGATGTGTTGTTCCCTATGATGAAATGTGCCATGAGGACTGGCTACAAGATCAAAGTGGCAATGGAATTAGCAGAAGAACACGAAGAAGGAGATCTAGAAGGAAAAAACATCAAACAGACAACAACCAATATTTGCCCTCAAAATACACTATTAAACCACTGATTCAGTACACGTATCTGGAGGATTGGTAGAAGTGTTAAAGCCAAATGGATAACAAAGAAAAAACTGGCACATACAGCAAGAACAGGGCTGTCCTAGTATGGTAGAAACTGAGATTTTATTTTCTACCCAAAGAACACTGTTGAGAGGTTCTTGGTTTACTGATAATGCAAAGTGAGCGTTGTATTTCCTGAACCACCATTGTCCATTGCTAAGCGGGGAACTAAGCTGTTTCACCATGAAGTCGCCATTCTCATAAATAAAGGTATGTGCGGTTACTTTCTCGTATGCAGCATAAGTTCTTCTAAGAAGATGCTATATGTGTAGGTTGGACATATTTAGTTTTAACATTTATTTGGATTTTTTTTTCATGTGTCCACGGTCCTGTGCGAGCATCCTACAGTCTTTTACTTGTCTAAGACTTTTACTCATTTGGTTTTAATAGTTTGGGCGTTTGAGGAACCGCTTTTATTGCATGTTTACCATGTTAGTACATGTTTCATTACTAAGTATACTACTTAAAATAAGTGTTTTAGGAAGTTATAAATGTAGGAGGAAGATATTGTGTAATGCATTATAGGCAATATATTAAAACCTAATAGAATATAGAATAAGCAAATAAAACTAAAAGAATTCATAAAGTTTATTGATAAAGCTTTATATTACACAAATACGTCGTACATGTTAATATATCATGCACAACTTTCAAAATCAGTACGTGCAAGTTGCAACCACATGATATATGTGTTCACAACGAGTACATTTCATAAACTTTATTGATAAAGCTTTATATTACACAAATACGTCGTACATGTTAATATATCATGCGCAACTTTCAAAATCAGTAAGTGCAAGTTGCAACCGCATGATATATATGTTCACAACGAGTACATTTCAAGAGGAAGCCTTGGATTAGCAATTGTGACTAGTGGGTTTTTTCTAGAAATCGTTAACCCGAATATTTCATCCATATCCAAATCCTCTTTTGTCATTCTACCGGGCAGTTTCCAGCTAAACCCATGAAGCAAATTAGCCAAGCTTGACTCGATCACTTTTAGTCCTAAATTATAACCAGGACACATCCTTCGTCCTGCACCAAACGGCAATAACTCAAAGTTATTACCTTTCAGATCCGTTTCCTTTCCAATAAATCTCTCAGGACAAAATTCTTCTGGTTTATCCCACAACGTTGGATCCCTCCCTATGGTCCGTATGCTAACCATCACACATGTGTCTTTTGGAATATCATAACCATCAACTTTACAATCCTCGCGTGTCCTTCTAGGAGATAGCAATGGTGCCACCGGATGTAATCTCATTGTCTCCATAGCAATTGCCTTGATATAAGGAAGGCTGGACATGTCTTTTTCTTTGACCCATCTATGTCGACCTATCACTTGATCGAGCTCATCTGTTGCGGTTTTAAAAATTTCTGGTTTCTTTAGGAGTTGCACAATTGCCCATTCCAGTGTTACTGCCGTACTTTCTGTTCCACCGGTAAGCAAGTCCTGTATACTTCCAAATATACTTACAATATAGTACTAATTAATTTGGGCATGTAAAAAAGCGTTCATACTCTCTAAGATAATTGATTAGTATTATATGTATTAGTGGTTTTAGATACGTGTTTATAATAAGTTTTCTGATCTAAGAACATAAGTTAATGATGTTGGGTCAAAAGTGATTTTAATCATAACTAATTAATTCTTTTAATGACATTATACACGTTTTTTTAGGGTTACCTGAATAAATCCCTTGATGCCGTGTCTCTCGAGCTTAACATCAAACGTGCTATCATCACCAATCTGTAGTAACAGATCAAGCATGTCTGTCGGGACAAAGCTCTCCCCCTCCGCCTTCCTCTTTGCATCATGCTCAATCAACACGTGCTCGAGAAACCGATCAAATTTCTTGCTCACCGCCTTCATTCTCTTCACATACCCTTGAAGATCCATGAAACCCATCCATGGTATCCAATCTCCTATATTTAGCACCCCATTCAACAAAAACCACTCATCAATCATCTTCTTAAACTCCTCCCCACTCACCGTTAACTCTCCAGACTCCGATTCATCTAAATATCTCTTCCCCAACGCCATCCGACTAATTACATTCAAACTCAACGTTGACAACACATCCTTTAACACAATCTCCTCGCCCGACGACTTATAAACTGCCTTTAAAAGAGACTTCATTTCCTCCACTCTAATATACTCATGTGATTCCAACCTTTTCGCACTGAACAACTCTACAGCACAAATCTTACGAGCTTGACGCCAGTAAGGTCCATAAGCAGACCATGAGATATCTGAGTAATTATAGGCGGTGTATTTTCCAGCAGCGTTTTTTAGACGGCAAGCGAAGTTAGCGTCCATGGTTTTCAAGAAGACTTTTGCCATCTCCATCGAGGATCCCACGACCACGTTTTTGGATCCAAATCTGAGGTGCATCCGTATTTTTTAGAGAGCTCATGGACTGAAAGATGAGGAAGTGGACCCATGAGATTAAGGTTGCCGATAATGGGCCAAGGTTTGGGGCCGGGAGGTAGATTGAGCTTAGTCGTAGGCCGAAGGAGGTGGCGGGCAAAGAGGAGCAGTACCACCGAGGCTAGCAATGCAGCTGCTTGGGATATCAAGTCATTTGATTCCATTTTTTTGTGATGAAAAGAGTGAATGAAGAAGAGATTGGGTTGTATTGTTGAATTAATATAAGTTGATAATATATAATGTAACATAACAAATTAATATATACAAGAAAAGTCTAAACGATGACATATACAAGAAAAGTCTAAAACGATAACATAAAGTTTATAGTGGGGTTTGTTCTAATTACTAATTACTAGATATTGGTCAATTTTATATTAATATGTATCAGCTCATTCACTTACTATATTTTAATGCCGGGTTTGGATGATCACTATTAAACAAACACAATATTGAGCCGGCTACATTAAGTGGGGGCCGTCAAAGCTTATTTAAGGCCCCAATTCTTTGGAAAGCAACTGGCTTTAGGCCCAAAATATTATAAGGCTTCAAAATCAATTTAAAAATTAAAATTATAAAAGGTTAGCAAGTATTCAAATCGATTAAAAAGTTTTGGTGAAGAAATTGGTTATAAAAGCGTTATAAAGGAATCTACATCAGGAGATATTAAAGAATAAAGCTTCATAGGAAAAACTGAAGTATTGTATATAGTGTCATAATTTGAGGCCCCAAGTTAAAGAAAAAAAACTGTAGTTTGTACCGTTAATCTACTTGAATTTTGTCCTACATGTAACATCAACAGGTACTAATTTTGAGACAAGGTGTTCATTTGCAGTAGTATATGTATCGATTAGATTGACTATTGGTAGTATCTAGTAGAGCTTGCAGTTGCAAGGAACTGATTTTAGGACATTGTGTTAATCTGTGGTTTTAGAGTGAGTGAGAAATGAACGAAGAGATCAATGCAGTGGGTTTCTAGAAAGGTAATATTATGCTTTTGGTTGCAAAAATGGGAGAAATTGAGATTCATAGACTTTTTAATAAAGTTCAGAAGCAGGTTATTAGTGAAGTTTATTGTAGTGATGTCAGATGGATTTTGCCAGATTCGCACATTTGTGTTGGTAACCGTGATTACGCAGGTGTGTGAATCATTATGTTCTGTTTCGCAGGAGAACCACTAATTGATGGATGTGTCGTTCCCTATGATGAAATGTTCCATGAGGACTGGCTACAAGATCGAAGTGGCAATGGAATTAGCAGAAGAACCCGAAGAAGGAGATCTAGAAGGAAAGAACAGAAAACAAACAATAACTGATCTTTGCCCTTGTAAAATACACTATCACACCAATGATTCAGTACTCTTATCTGGAGCTTTGGTAGAAGTGTTGGAGCCAAATTATAGGATTTCAATAATAGTACTCCTCATGAGCTAGTTGCTCTCAGAGTCTCAGTTAACAAATAACAAAAAAACTGTCACGTACAGCAAGAACAGGCTGGGCCTAGTATGGTAGAAACTGAGATTTTATTTTCTACCCAAAGAACACTGTTGAGAGGTTCTTGGTTTACTGATAATGCAAAGTGAGCGTTGTATTTCCTGAACCACCATTGTCCATTGCTAAGCGGGGAACTAAGCTGTTTCACCATGAAGCGGCCATTTTCATGAATAAAAGGTATGTGCAGTTACTTTCTCGTATGCAGCATAAGTTCTTCAGAAGACGCTATATGTGTAGGTTGGACATGTTTAGTTTTAACATTTATTTGGATTTTTTTTCATGTGTTCACAGTCCTGTGCGAGCATCCTACAGTCTTTTACTTGTCTAAGACTTTTACTCATTTGGTTCTTCAGAGCATCCTACAGTCCCATACCCTGCCTAGGCGGGATTGGGTTTGTTGTTGTTGTTGTTGGTTTTAATAGTTTGGGCATT
Organism: Chrysanthemum lavandulifolium; assembly: GCA_022545495.1. Lineage (NCBI taxonomy): Eukaryota > Viridiplantae > Streptophyta > Magnoliopsida > Asterales > Asteraceae > Chrysanthemum > Chrysanthemum lavandulifolium. Next base: position 281,215,225 of record CM040244.1, read on the forward strand.
TGGTTTTAGTAGTTTGGGCCTTGGGCGTTTGAGGAAACGCTTTTATTGCATGTTTACCATGTTTGTACATGTTTCATTAATAAGTATACTACTTTAAGTGTTTTAGGAAGTTATAAATGTAGGAGGAAGATATTGTGTAATGCATTATAGGCAATATATTAAAACCTAACTGATTGTTACTTGATATTAGAACTTCATAAATACGTTGTACATGTTTATATTACATAATATATCATGAGCAGGAAATAAAGTCCCTTGAGTTAACATAAGCGGATAATATATAATGTAACATAACAAAATATATTCAAGAAAAGTCTAAAATGATCTTACTGCAGACACTAACATAAAGTTTATAGTGGGGTTTGTTCTAATAACTTATTACTAGATATTGGTCAATTCTTGTATTAATATGTATCAGCTCATTTACTTATTATATCTTAATGCCAGGTGTGGATGATCACTAGTAAAAAACAAAATATCGAACCAGCTATACTTGAGGGCAAGGGTTAACTGTAGTTTTTAATCTAACTTTTAGATTAATAATTTTGGAGAAGGCTGTCACTATTGTTCATCTGTTTTTATACAAGTTAATTCAAAATTTATTTACTTCTTTCAATGCATGGTAATGTTCATTAAGGAGGCAGAATTTTTGTGGTGTAAATTTCTCCAAGAGCAACTTTGGGTTTAAAATTGTACATAGGTGATGTCATATTCATGTAAAAGAATTAGTACAAAACTTGGAATGGGAGAGAAGGGGATCAATCTGAAACTGAATGGACAGTGTAACAATTACTTCATTTTTTAAGAGGAGCATACGAAGTTTGCTCTATAATAATTTGTGCGACTGACAGTAACTGCTGAGATCCCCTGTTCATTCGTATTCCCGGATCCAGATAAAGTTTAAATTTGAAAGTTATATATTTTAGGAGCCATAAAGTTAACAACTTATAGTGGACGAGGACAGTTTTATCTAAAAATATAACTGATTTCCATCTCTCAGGCCCGGGAAACAAATTCTTAGCTATAACCTTTGAGCAATTAATTGCCTTTTACCTTTAATAGTTTGCGGGTGGAACATTTATGCTAGTTACAGTTATCTTATTTCAAGTTATGTTACCCTGCAAATCATCTACTCCAATTTTCTTTATCTTCCTTGTCGATTTCTAGACCAGTTAACATTATCTTGCTATAGTTTTAACCTTGACTTCTGCAATTTACATCTGACAAAAGGACCACCCTGGCAAACTGAGGAGCCTTAAGTTTGTAAGGGTTAAAGAGGAAGTCTTTGTAAGCAGTTTCGATTTACAACTTGCAAAAAGAAGCTGTATTCATGCAATCCTATGAGTTTTTGGCCCTAAGGGGTAGCCTCTAATGGTTGCTCCATGTATTGGGAAGTATCAAACTTTAGGTGCTTTTATGTTGCACCCATACGGTATCCTACATGTTACGGCACCCACTATATGTGCACAGTTGAAAAGAATAAGAAAGAAAAAGATGATTTGTTGTATCAAGTCCTGTTATTCAAAGATCAGTGCCTTGTAGTGCATGCGTGTTCCTGCACTGCCTGGCATTGAGAAAAAGCGTATTCCTTATAGTCTGTAAAAAATAACAGTTATTTGTCAATTAAGACCAGAACCATGTTCTATTGGTGCACCTATTTATTTAATATTAACTTCCCTACATATGTTGGATTAGGTGGTTTGGAATACGGGGGTGATCTATGGTAACACACCTAAAATGCACCACCAAACTCGCCATTAAGTTCAATAGGAGAAAAGAAAACTTAACGAAATACCTGATTCTTCAATAGGAGAATTCGGTGGTTGTATTCCTCTTTTAAACTTTTCATCCAATATGTAGCCTGCGTCTATACATTAAAGCATTCACCCTTTTTCAGATGCTATGCTCATCATCACATATAACATACCATCTTTTAAATTCTTTTGCATTAAAAATTAGTTTCAGATGTATGCAGAGTTAATATCCAGTGTTCTGTTCCACAGGAGAACCACTAATAGATGGATATGCTGTACCCTATGATGAAATGTTCCATGAGGACTAGCTACAAGATTAAAGTGACAATGGAATTAGGAGGAGAAGCTGAAGACGGAGATCTAGAAGGACAGGGCAGTAAATAGACGATGTGTGATCTTGGCCCTCAAAATACACTGATGATTCAGTAAAACTATCTGGAGGAATTTTTATAAGTGTTGGTTAGAGCCAAATGGCTGAGATATTAAATAGTTCTCACTCTGAGCTGGTTTGTCTCATTTTAACAAAAAGAAACTACAACAAGAATAGGACTGCCCCAATATGGTAGCAAACTGCGGAAAATTCTCTTTTCTACGGTTCTACCCAAGGAACACCTTCTAGCGGTTCTTGGTTTACTATTTTGGAAATTTGGGGTTGTATATCCGTACCATTATTTCCCATTGCTAAGGAGGAACTAAACTGTCTCACCTTAAACTTGTCATTCTCATGAATCAAGGTATGTGCAGCATAAGTTCTAATGAGAAATGTTATTTGTGTTGGTTGGATTTTATATCATTTATATTTGGAATGGAAGGATGTTTCTAATTTTTGTGAACCTGCATACTGGGCAGGCATCCTATGTACTCTTTTACTCATTTGTATTTGAGTAAATTGCATTTTTGGTCCCTGTGGTTTGGCCAAATTGCATGTTTGGTCCTTATCATTTTGAAAGTGCAGTGAACGTCCCTATTTTGAACTTTGGATTGCAAATACAATCCCGATCGATGTGAAATGACCAAATTACCGCTGATAGAAAAGGAAGAAGACAAGGGTAATTTGGTCATTTCACATCGATTCGGGACTGTATTTGCAATCCAAAGTTCAAAATAGGGACGTTCACTGCACTTTTAAAAAGATAGGGACCAAACATGCAATTTGGCCAAACCACAAGGACCAAAAATGCAATTTACTCTTTGTATTTTAGTTTTTTCATTTCTGAGTATCTTGTGAAAGTGACTTAAATATATAATTAGCTATTTAATTTACTGGATGAAACTAGACACGTGGTACAAGGTTTGAGTTCTAAAGACTAACGATAGTCATTGTGTTATAACTTGTTTCATTGTGCACTGTCCCCTGTAACTTCTTCACCAGCCTTTCTATCTGCATGTTTTGTACATGCATTAATTTTAGATTATGGACTAGTAGGTGGGGTCAGGAAATTGAAAATGGGGTAAAAGAGGCTGCTGAACGTAACTGATGTAGCCTTGTTAGCGGTAAATAGAATCTCATGGAGCAGGTGGGAACTTAGGTTATCTTATATTATCACCTAAACTGATGGGACTTGCGTTTTAATCTTAATCTCTTTCCCGAAGTTTCATTGAAGTTCTAGAAAACAAGTAGTTGGTCCGTCTCTATCAAGCTTAGCATAAAGAGTTCTTGGTTTACTATTCTGGAAATTCAGGGTTGTATTTCCTGTACCACCAACTTCCGTTGCTAAGGAGGAACTAAATTGTCTCACCTTAAACTCGTCATTCTCATGGAACAAGGTAAGTGCAGCTACATTCTGGAATGCAGCATAAGTTCTAATGAGTAACGCTATTTATGTTGGTCGGATATGTTTATTTATTTATTATATTTGGAACGGAAGGATGTTTCTGTTTTTTGTGAACATGCATACTGTGCAGGCATCCTATGTAGTCTTTTACTCATTTGTATTTTACTTTTTCATTTCCGAGTATCTTGTGAAAGTGTGACTATAAATAAATAATTAGCTATTTAATTTACTGGATGAAACTAGACACGGTGGAAGACACTTGGTAGAAGGTTTGAATTCTAAAGACTAACGATAGTCATTGTGTTATAACTTGTTTCATTGTACACTGTACACTGTAACTTCTTCATCAGCCGGATACAAAACCACAGGTTAAACCGGCAATCTAGACATTACTGCAGCCTTTCTATCTGCATGTTTTTTAAGTGCATTAATTTTAGATTATGGACTAATAGGTGGGGTCAGGAAATTGAAAATGGAGTAAAAGAGGCTGCTGAACGTAACTGATGTAGACTTGTTAGTGGTAAATAGAATCTCATGGAGCAGGTGGGAACTTAAGTTATCTTATATTATCACCTAAACTGATGGGACTTGCGTTTTAATCTTAATCTCTTTCCCGAAGTTTCATTGAAGTTCTAGAAAACAGGTAGTTGGTCTGTCTCTGTCAAGCTTAGCATAAAGAGTTTCAACTCGAGTTGTTAAGCTGTGATTATCTTCGTGCTCATTTAGGTGACTGCATGTAGAATCTATCATGCTAGTTTATTACATTAAATAGTTATTTAACTGTTCTTGCTGCCTTTCCTTATCTATATAGAATCTCACTGAGTTTGTATACTTGTTTTTTAATTCTGGTACCAGCTGTCTAATTAAACTGAAACTGCATGTTTATTGATGCCGTAATGTCGTATAGCATTCAGCATGCCCTGCTCATTAATTGTCTTACCCATCTGCTTGTTAATTACCCTATTTTTCAAGAGTAGGAATATGTCTTCTATTTTAATGTTTATCAAAGTATTTTAAGACAACCTTATATAAGTGTATATGCCCGGTCTTAGATGACCTTTAATTGTTGACTTTTGCTTCAAAATTTTACACGTCTTTGGTGTAGGCTCGTTTTGCCAGTTATTAGAAGGATGTTTGGACCTAATTAAAGTAGATTATAAGAATTAATCGTATTTTGAGTTAGCAATGCTATTTTAATAAAAAAACAAAAGGTCAATATATCGTAGCATGCCTAAGACTCTACCGCCCACCACCAACTTATGAAGTTATATATGGATGACAATGTAACTATCCATATAAATAATATAAGTTCCTTAGTAACCCATGTTTTAAAGCTACGATTAAAAAAAATCAAGTAGTTTTATTTATGTGTGATTGTCCAGCAAACTTGATTTTTAAAATTGTTTTTCTTTTAAATTAAACTCCTTTCTTGACCGGTGGAGTATTTAATCTAGGATGAATAATTTGCAAACCTAGTGCCTCGGGTGGGGATGTACCGTCATTTTTGTTTTTAGAAAACAAAGCTGTAGTTTTCAAATTCAAATAATGTGTATCTCGTTACGAATTTAAATCAAGTATTCTTCCACGTAGCAAGTGCTGTGAAGTTTCTTTTCGAAATGGTCCAGTTGACTTGGGGAAGTCTAATTGTATGAAAGCATTTAATCCTTTTATTTGAAAGTGCTCGATTCCAAGTTTGAGAACTTAGTGTAAAAGACTAAAAGGTCTTTGCTTTTATATATGGTTTAAATTCCCTTTGTAGAAAGCTATGTAAAGTAGAATTAAACCGTCATTGAAATAAATATCTGGAAGAAAAAAGTGGTAGTTCTAAGTTGACCTTAGCAAAGCTTAGGTTTAAGTTGAAGGAAAAACTGTGTCTTGAAAGGCGACTTCGGCTTAGGGGGAATCGGAAAGTGGTTATGACATCCGAGGGGTTTATGCCATGTTTAGCTTCGAAAATAAGTTAAGACATATGAGATTTTTGGTAGGATTGTTTTAGTTTCTCTTAGTTACACGGAGTGTTAGGAATTAATAATTTCGAGCTTTTAAAAACAAACACGGCGTTAGATATGAGTGGGTAGCATCTCTGTTTGGGTTAGCCATGCTGTCAACCGTTTCACAATCAAAGCTCAGGGAGAATGTCGTGGCCCAGACGAGGAGTAAACCAAAGGTTCGAACCTAGGGATCTGATTGTGTAGTGTGATGCCTTGTGCTGAAACCTACATCTGTTAGTTTTAGTGATTTGTTAAGTATTTGACACATATTTTCCAAATTAATATTTGATATGCTATTACAAATCTTCCTTTGAAGATGAATTCCTGCTTACACTAAATCTCGATACCAGATACAAGCCAAATATACCTTTTCTTTCTTTTCAAAAGGTATGTAAACATGATACCAACATTAAAAAACTACCCTAATAGTAATAAGTAAAATTAACACTTAATCAAATTCACAGCCCCGTTATCTTTGGGTTGAGGCAACAGTGGAGAATTGGTACCCTTGAAGTTTTTATACAGAGCTGTATCCGAGTATACAGCTCGAGATCTCATTGATCTTATCTTGTGTTTATGCCTGTGACCTTTCTTTTCAGGTTCCCGCCGGCGGCTATTTTCTTTCTTTTCAACCGTCACCTCCACCTTCACCTTCTCGTCACCACCGCTACTGGTATTGTCATTGTCTAGTTCTTTCTGTTGTCCATCCTTTTCTTCACTTTTTTCTGTCTTTACACTTGAATGTTCACTTCCCTTTTCTCCTTCCTTTGGAACAATATACACAAAGGAACCAGTAGGGAAATCATCTAATTCCAATACTTGCTTTAAGATGTTGACCACTTCATTCATGTTAGGTCTGCATTTAGGGTGGTGGCTTAGGCATCGGCTAGCCAAAGCCGCTGCTTTCTTAGCTGCTAATATTGGATAATGGCCGTCTAGTTTAGGGTCCATTATTCTTTCAAGATTGTTTGGATCTTTTAAAAGTGGCCTCGCCCATTCCACTAGACATTGCTCTCTATTGGGTCGTTTTTTGTCCATTGACCGTCTCCCTGTCAGCAACTCTAGTAAAACCACCCCAAAGCTATAGACGTCGCTCATAGTTGTGAGATGTCCTGTCATGATGTACTCTGGAGCAGCATATCCATGCGTCCCCATCACACGAGTACTGACGTGTGTCTCATCTCCTGAAGGACCATCCTTTGCTAGCCCAAAGTCTGATAGTTTAGCAGTATAATCCTGTTCAAACAAAAACATAACATTTAGCATACATACTTGCAATTGCAGAAACAGAACAAAGTTAATATAAAGATTGGTTAAAATAGGGAATTACCGATCCCAGTAATATATTTGAAGTTTTGAAGTCACGATAAATGACGGGCTTTTCCTCTCCATGAAGAAAAGCTAGTCCTTTAGCAGCGCCAAGCGCTATTTGAATCCTAGTCAGCCATGGCAATGAAATCGAATACCCTGAATCCATAAAATCACAAAAAATTTATTAATAATCCATCAATGATAACATGATATTATATAAGCGATATTTAAATTTGCAACATGAGATATAATATGTAGAAAATTACTTCTAAATAGTTGACTCTCCAAATTGCCCCTTGCCATGTATTCATAAACAAGAAGCCGGTTCTTGTCTTCACAACAATAACCTATCAACTTCACAAGGTGAGGATGCCTCAATTGCCCCAGAAAGGTCACTTCAGCCTATAATAATAACGTTAACAACCCATAATCAGCAAAAACCATTTCAGAACTGAATTATAATAACGAAAATTATACTACTGTATTATTTATAAAAATATTAACATACCAGCCATTCATTGTGACCTTGACCACCATCCAAATCTAGTAACTTGACCGCAACTGGTTGAGCCTCTAACCCGGCCCTAAGCTTATCATCAATGAACCCTTTATGAACTGGTCCAAACCCGCCTTCACCAAGGTAGTTAGTAGACGCGAAATCATGTGTGATCATGGTTAACTCAGCTAGAGTAAACTCATGCAGGTCCCACCCGATAACAGAATGCGAAAGATCTTTTATCTGTGATAATGATGAACTAACATCAGATACCGATAACCTTTGTGACACACCAGGTTTAGGAGCAAGAATCTGAGGATCAATGCTAACTGTCCTGTTTCCGAAACAACCAAATAGAATAGCTTTCCATGCGTTGGTTTTTCTTGGAGCCATGAGAGATGAGAATGAAGGAATAAAGGAATGAATGCGAGTTAGCAATGGTAGAGTTGATTATGAGTATAAGTAGGTGTGAAACACTTCATATGAGGGGTTAATCTGGTCAGGTTTAGGGGTGAACCAACCAAATGATTTGAAAAATGTGAAGATAGAAGTTGGTGTGGTTTCTGTATGGAAGATTCTTAGCACAAAAAAGTCTAAGGTTAACAAACCACTTATTATCTTTGCAGGCTTCTAACACCTGGGTTCATTTTATATTTATAAACACACATGGAAGTATTAAATTAAGGTACAACTCTTTGTGGCATAAGCTTTATGTATATATAGTGGTTTGGGACTATTTAGTTTGAGAAAAAGCATATACTAGTAGTATGTGTCTAGAAGGATAGGAAAAACTGAAGTAGTCTATATTTTCTTTTTATGTATTTGTTTTCTACCAAACCCTCAACCATCTTGTGTTTGTTTTCATTTTTTATAGGGTTTTTCAGATTTTAATATTGGTAAACTTGCTTAAGAAAAAGATTTAAGACTTGATCTCCTTTGAGTAGACGAATTTGTCTTTCATTCGTTAAGATAATTAATCGTGATGATCATAGAAGTCGCCTGAAACCGCTATGTTATTTAAACGCTGGTTTAGTTGATTAAGTTTCACTAAATGGCGCTCCTTCCGTACCAAAATTATTACAGTCTAAGAAAAGTAAGATCACTACACTGCAACCAATGGGTGAAATAAAAAAAATTTATTGGAGGTCAAACAAAATTTTTCCTAAAACATTAGATGGGATGAGATGAAACAAATCTTTTTTACACACGAAATCGCTAAAAAATAAACTAACTGACTTGCTTTGGTGGGACCTTCCGGTCTCACTAAGCTCCGCCCTTGTCTGCAACCAATCAAATATCGTATCCATTCAGTAAACTCTTGGAAATGGTTGTTTACTATAAGTATTGTTGTAGATAAAATTGGTGGGAGAGTCTTTCACTTGACTTTGACAACCTGTACAAAAGCTATTAAACAAAACTTTGCATCTTTGAGTAAATGGGTCCCAGTGACATGTCTAGCATTGAAATTTTATGCAACTTATTTTGTTCTTTTTCATGGCTTCATTGTGTGAGGATAGTTTTCTCATAAATTTTAATTTAAAAATTTTATGCAACTTAAGAGTTATGTATATTTTAGTACATTTAATTTAAACAACTTGAGACTCCAAAGCTAAGGGATTACCATTTCTAGTTTCTAGAATTACAAGGTTATTAGCTTTCTATAACCATATTATAAAAAATGATTAACCGGTATCTAAATGTAGTTTTTTCTGAATGACGTAATTTCTCTCAAATGCGTTATACATGTATTGAATGACTCTGTGAATATTAATTGTAGAGATGGCAGCTCTGCTCAGATTGTTGTTTGTGAACCTGGTGCTCTTTGGTAACACTTAACCTAAACACGACTCGTTTGAGTCTGGGCTCAAAATAAGCCGGTACCATGCTGTTTAGACCGATTCAATTTTTGGTAAGGTTGTGACACCAAACATGGTAAGTAGGAAATGCGTCATTTTTTTACAAGCTACTTTGCAACTTAATTATTTCCATTAAGAATCGTTGAATTAGCAACTATAATTATAATTTGCAAGCTATCTTTATTATTAAAATGTATTTAGAAATTATTAATGTAATCAATTATTCGTAACATTATTATTATGCTACTTGCAAAATCGGATCATATCTTTATATAATAAAAGAATTACATCATTTTGTTTTAAAAAACACTTCATTGAAAAAAATTAGGCCAATAGGAGAGGTTGATTTTGCCACGTAAGTGAAATCCATGCGGCGTGATTGGTTAATAAAAGTCAAAATTAAATTGATTTTAATCAACCTTTAGTTTATTTGGTGTAGAAATTTGGTTGAAAAAAACGATAAAAATATAAGTGTCAAATTTGTGAAAACAAAACTTTAAAAAGAGGGTAATTAATAAAACTTTAATGGTTAAATTTTTAAAATTGTATAGAGTTAAGTGTAATATTATAAGTTTATGTTTTTTAATAACTTTAAATTAAACAAATATTCCTTATATTTTATACCTCTATACTTTATAACTTAAAATACAATATATATATGTTGTTTTAAAACCCAACATATAAATATACATAAGATTATAAATGTCATTTATTTTTGAGACTTTGCGTATATATCCTTCGAAAATCGAAAATGCATATATATCCAAAGCGTGCGTAAAACCATTGTACTATGTGCTAAAAAACTTGTACAAAGGATATATACGCAATTATTCACTTTGAGAGGATATATATGCATTTTGCCTTTATTTTACTATATATGTTTCTTAAGGACTCATTTATTTCATATTAAAATTACGACAAATGCGGACGTGAATTTGAATATTAAATACGGTTAAATTATCAAAACGATAATATAATTAACAAATCAGTAAGACGAATTCTCGTAATATTGAAAAAAAAAAAAAACGATCATTGTCTTATAACAACTACTCACGTAACTTTTATTTATTTATATAAGGATATGTAAAAAATATTTTTAAAAATTTAAGGAGTATATTTTAACTTCATCAACGTTTATTATGTGCAACTAAACTCGTATATCACAGACATCATAAGATCAATAGTGAATTTTAAATAGAACATCAACATATATATGTTTTAAATATAGTTGAATCTTGAGTTATCTAACAAAATTTATTTTACAAAATTTGATTATACAAAATTTAATGGATATAATGAATAATGAAAAATCCGTGTATAAGATATAATTATATGTAATTACCTTTAAAGACATAATATTTAAAGATTGATCTGAAATATTTTTTTTTTAAAACCTCACATGCATGCGATTATAACTCAAGATATTAAAATCGAATAAACAAGTAGCAATGGTCATTTGTTTGAGTTTTTAATTCTTCCCTTATTAAAAGTTATTATATTTTAATTATTTTAACATCTAAATGATGTAGTCACTCGATTTAGCTTATTTAGTTTTCTTTTTATAATATTTTAAATACATTTTTTATTTGTTTTCCGGACAATATTCCTTCCAAAACAAACAGTTTTTTTTTTTTTTCTTTTTTAATATGAGCTTCGACCGACATCATGAAATGACTAATCTCGCAGACTATCTTTTGGATAGTCCGGAATGGCGTGAGCGAACCTCCGTGGCCCGAGAGAGGATTAATTTTCCAGAGCTTAAACCCAAGCACCTCAAAGACTTTCGTTCTGGTTTCAAACTCTTATCGATGGGTCCAATGCTTTTAATGTTTATCTTGAAATAATCATGTATTCTTGAAGGTTAAAATTTTAATAAAAGTCGGTGTGAGTTTCATAGAATAAGTTAAAACTTAAAAGCAAGAAATAACCGAGAAGCCACCATAGAGACAAGAGCAAAATTTGGTCTCATGGGAAGGAGAAAATTGGGTCTCTTCTTTTTTCCAAATTTCATACTCACTTTTCCAACAGTTTTAAGAATCATTTTTACATGAATATAAATGAGCACTAGATTAATTTAACAACCATAGGTTAAAGCTCAAGTTGTATTTAATGGTTCATCAGTAGCATGTGATCTCAAATCCATTGAAATTGTTCATTAGTAACATATCTAGATTGAGCGAGCTTGATTCAAGAGCGCGCTAATGTTTGACTATAATACTAGTATACAAATAGTATGATAGACTTGAATGAGCTTGGATCACGTTCAGGTTAAAATAACTTGATAAAACGTGACTTGTTTTATCGAGTTACTTGAGCTCGAACTTGCTTAATGTATTACATAAGGTTTAAAAATCTCTAAGAAAAAAATTGATTCGAGTCCTAAGCTCAAGTTTCTCTCCCAAGCCCTTTTTTTTTTACTTGAACTCGATAAAACTCGAATCAATAACTCCAAAAAGGTTTTGTATTACATGACAAAGTTTGTTTGTGTTTTTTGGTTAAGTTACGAGTTTAGTGAAAGCCGCATAACACAATGGAAGCACATATAAGGTTCGTTCTAGGCTTTGTAACGCTTATTAAAGATAACGCAAGAGACGTGGTGTTTGTTTTTTCAAAAATAACTCTTAACAGCCTTTTAATCTAATTCATTTAAACGCGATCAGAGGTTTGGCCCAAAATCATGTAATTTAGTCATTTGATTATATTTGGTACAATTTGAGTTGTGACTTGTGACTTGTGACACCAAGCATGCTTACTAAAGAAATGTGTCATTGTTTTTACAAGCTATTTGGTAATTCAAATATTTTCAATCAAGAATCTTTTGAATTAGCAACTATAATTGTACTAATTCACAAGCTATCTTTATAATTAAATTCTACTATTGTACTAATTCACAAGCTATCTTTATTATTAAATTCTATTTAAAAATGTTTATAATCAATTATTACCAATAAACTACATGCTAAATCAGGTTTTTTTTAAAAAAATCCAAATAAACAAGTTTTCTCTCTTATAATTTGCACATCAATCAATTTTTTATGATTAAATATCTTTAAGCAGCAAGGTCTTCTGTTTGAGTTCTAATTTCATCCATTATTATATTCAGTTTAATTATTTAGACATCAAATGATGTAGTCACTATTTTAGCTTATTTATTTTTCTTCTCATAATATTTCAAATGAACTAACATTTTCATTTTCCTACAATATTTAAATCCAAACGAATATAAGTTTGTTTGGTAAAACTAGCTGATAACTGATAAATGATAATTGTAAGCTGATAACTCGTAGATGATGATGATAGTTACAAGCAATTACTTTTTTGTTTTATGTTATTTTCTGATAAGGTAACGCGTTCGATATTAATGAAGTGTCACTAAGTGATTATTTCATGGCCCTTTACCCAAAAAAAACATGATGAGTCCATATAGTGGTATGTAATTTCAATGAAGATGGAATAATACGTGTTGCAAGTTTAACTTGTAGACGTATTTGTTCTTAAGAAAAAAAAAAAAAAAAAAAAAAAAAAGTAGATAATGTCGGTATGTTAATTGTTGAGATGAAAAGCGAAGTTCAGTTCAACGATAGAAAAGAGGAACATGCAGTCATATGTTTGGTTAAATAAAGGCAATTAAGTAATTTTAAGTTTAAACAGCTTTAAAAAATTTAGAAAACATCATTTGTTAGTTTTTTTTATTTAGGAGTTACATGTTTAATATAAAAGCTTAAGGTTTGTGTTACTAAACAAAGTTTTTTTTAAAATTTTTTAGAATAGGTTGTTATTTTAAACAAAATGCATACAACTCTAAAAAGCTTTAAAAAAGCGTCATTCAAACAGGGCCCATAATCTCTCTGAATGCTGTTAATATTTATCTTAAAGGCTTTAGTCATTAAATTGCAATGAATTTTTTCAAATCTACTAATTTGGTATGTGAACTTTGAAAAATTGTGTAAATGTAATGAACTTTCATAAAGTGTTTTAATCTGCATATTTTGATGACGTGTCATACCTGATATTCGAACAGTAGCACCATTTATAACGTGAGTCATCAAAATGATAGATTAAAACACTATATAAATTCCAAACATAATTTAGCAAGAAGTTACGGAGAAGCCAATATAGAAAGGAGAAAATTGCGTCTCTTCCTTTTCTAAATTCCCTTGATAATTTTTCCAAAAGTTACGACTTACAAGAATAAATGATGTGATTTTAACTCGATCCATACGTTAAGCTCAAATTTTGTTTATACCTTGAAATTAATCATTAGTAACATATCTCGAGTAAGCGAGCTTGATTCAAGAGTGTGATAATGTTCGACTATAAGAGCAAACGCAATCATAACTTGCAACCCTAAGTTATTCCCAAGTTACCCGGTTCTAACCCAAGTTAACCATATCGTGGTCGGTGTTATGTGCAAGTTAAAGGTTGGGCGTTACATGGGTAATGCACGTTATTTCCTTATTTATTTTTATTTTTTTCTTTTTTCATTTTTTTCATTTCTGACCCTAAATGAGGGGTTGTTTTTGTAAACTGTTGGTGAGTTAAGGTTTAACCTTTTGAATGTTATGATTGCGGGTGTTTTTTTTATGAGTTAAGGTGAAATGTTAAAGCTGATGTGGCGCAGACGTGGCAGGAGGTTAAACTTTAACACATATTATAGATGCAAGTGCTCTAATACTACCGTACAAATACTATAATAGACTTGAATAAGCTCGACTTGAGTACAACTTAGAATAACTCGAGAAAACATGACTTGTTCGTATACTAAATTTTATTTTCTGAGAGAACTTGAACTTGACTGATATATTATATAAATCTTTAAAAAATTCGAGTTACTTCCTAAGCTCGAGCTTCTCTCAAGCTCATTTTTTTACTTGAACTCGATAAAGCTCGAATCAAAAAAGTTTGAATAACTCGATAAAAGGTTGTTTGTTTCATGACAAGGTTAGTTACACTACAATACCCAAGCTTACTGCCAAACTTGGGTATTGTAGTGTAACTGCAGGTTTACTACATAAAGCCATATAACGCAAGAGACTGTGTGAAAACATATCTATGTTCGTTCTAGGCTTTGTAACGCTTAGTTTTAGTATTGTCTCCACAAAGATGATGCAAGAGTTAGGGTGTGTTAGGCGCACAGAGCATTTAGGAGTGGTGAGCGTCAAACGTTGTGATTTTTAATGATCGTTTGACAAACAACATGTAGCTTTATTTATTTTTTCGAAATACTCATTTTCGAAAGCTTCATATGTTAACAAACGTTTTTATAGATCATTGGTAAAGTCTGGTACCACATTTTCATCTTATCACAATAGATCCAAAAATTTGAAGCTAGGATGAATCACTAAAAGTAAATAAATTAGTAATCTATGTGATGAAACATATGGTGTGTTTGTTAAAAGTAGCGATGACCGTGAAGATGAGCGACACTGACGCCACCGCTTCTTAAAAAAAAATGAGCATTCTTAAAATATAGCAAAGCTTACTGCTTCTTTGATAAACGATAACAAAAAACCAAAATGCTTATTGCTCCCCGTTCCAAAAAGCTCCACACAGCTCCGTGCCAAACATACCCATAGTTTCCGCTCCTCAAGTGCTCGTAGATAGAACTTATTCTTGTATATGAAATCCCACATAGAGTAAAAAAAGAAAGTGATGCTTATTCATATTCTTTGGTATGAATGACTTATACACAAGTTGAGATTAGTATTATATTGTTGGAGGTCTTGTCGTTTGATGTTATAAAAGAAGAAAATAACACCAAATTTCATAGCTTCCAATAGTTCTTACTTGTTTGTCATTGAAGTCGATAAAGAAACTTGGATATTGTAGTGTAACTACAGGTTTACTACAAGTTTAGAATTATGATACTGTGAAAGCCATATAACACAAGAGACTTGGTGAAAACATATATATGTTCGTTCTAGGCTTTGTAGCCTTAGTTTTAGTATTGTCTCCAAAGATAACACAAGAGACTGGTATGTTTAGCGTAAGCATTTAAGAGTGGTGGCGGTGATCGTTGGCGTTGTGATTATTCTTGCTGCGTTTGACAAACAATAAGTAGTTTTATAACTTTTCTATCCCGAAGTTGCATTTTAAAGCGTTGAGCATTTAGGAGTTATTTTACACATTATGTGTTTGTTAAAAGTAGAAGAAGATGAAGTAGTAGTGCATGACGATGTAGCATCACCGTCACCGATTTTTAAAGAAACATTAGAACATTAGTCTTCCTAAAAATTAGCAAAAGCTCACCGATCTTCTGCCAGACCACTACTAAAATTCAAACTGGTCATTGCTCACCGCTTACCATCCCAAAAAACTCAACACCACTGCGCCATGCTTCTATTCTATTCTACGTTCTAAACATTTTATAAAACTATCAACTACAGATTCTTTACTACGGTCTTTCCTTCTACTACTATTTTTTGTCAAACACGTCGTATAGTTTGTTCTTATCCGAGAATAGCATATTCTTAAAAATTTACAGTTGGCAATTCATGGACTAGGATAAAAATGGGTCAAAATGGGCCAATCTTTTATGGTCCCTTTGATTTTTGTCATTCTTCGAATTATGTTTGTCGAAGACTCGAAGTGAATAATATAATATGAATGAAACGCGTTAATTTTTGTTATTGTTGTTTTATAAAATATAGAAATAACATTTTTAGTAAATAAAACAAAAGTCCAGCCGTTGTTTTGGAACTTAATGTTTTATTACAAATTGACATATTTTTTTATTTTTTAATCTTAGAATTTGTATCATTTGGTGTCATATTCCGCGTGATACTTGGTTTCAACAAAGGTGATATAGTATCATGACAATAAATCAACCATATCTCATTTAATGAAATGTTTGAAATTGTGTTTTCTAGACTGTATATATAATGACCTATAGAAAGAGGTCGATATGATTAAGCAATTTATGTTTGAGTGAAACCTGCTTTGAAACAGGGATGAAACCAGAACATAATTTGACCAGGTGTATTTAGGGAAACATCGAGGTTTTTTAAAAAGAAATTAACATTGTGCCGCAAAATTTGATAAATGTCCAAATCGTTTAAGATTAGGTTCTAAGATCATCCAAATCGTATGAGATTAGGTTTCTAGATCATATGTTGTTAGATTTGAAGCCACACGTGATGACAATTTGAGAAAAAATCATTTGACATGTAATTATTATAATTTTCAATGAACATGTTATTGACTTATTGGCATTGAACTTCCGACCATTATTTTTTATTTGATGGGATAAGTTATTGGTACCCTTAAAATAATTGTAATAACTCTTAATATTTATATTTTTATAATTTTATTTTTATTATAAACTTTGACAAGTCAAAAAATACTGAGCAGAGAACCATAAAAACTGACTAGTGCTTTTAATAAAGTGGTAAAACTACCAAAAAAATTGCGAACATAATATATAAAGTTTGATAACTCAAAAGTAGTAAAAGATAAAAGATACAGAAAATAAATCATAAAAAGCTGTTTTATCCTGTTAATAAAGTGGTTAAAACGGGGTAAAAGGGATCAGGGGAACCAATAGTGTTACCCTTATCTTATTTCATTAATGCTAGACTCACAAAAATAAATCCACAAGATTATCAACAAAAAGAGTTGTCGCTTCTTGATTGGTTTATTTTTCTATAGTTTTTCTCTCTTATCTCTAATTAAACCAATCAGAGAGTGACACATTCTTGGTTTTGTGGATTTATTTTTGTGGCTAGCATTTCTCATTTTATTTTATAATTTTTTTTCTTTTTTTCATGTAGATTTTATTATTTATAATCTAAGAGTCCTAATTGGTTCACTTTGTCTCAAGTTTTTTCGTGATCTGAAATGAATACTCGTTTATGTTTGAATAAATGTTATATGTAATTTAAGTTTATTTATGTCAAGTGTGTTGAATTAAGATTTTTCTACTTTTTAGTTTTAAAAGATGCAAAATTGCATATTTATCCTTTGCATGCATAAAAATCATTGTGTCATATGCATCAAAAATTTGTACGAATGATATATATGCAATTTTACATTTTTGGAGGGATATATATGCAATTCCCCCTTAGTTTTAATTTGTGGAGACGACTAATTTAATGTATGTTTTAATTTGTAATAAATGTTTTATCTACTTATTGTGCAAGTCTATTTCATTTCATGTCATGATTATGAAGTTGGTGAGCTATACTTTTCATCGAATGGGTTCCAAACTAAAATTGGTAACATTTGCATAGTGGGTTCAAAAGGATAATTAGTACCAACCAAAAATATTTAAGGTAAAAATATCTAAAAAAATATATTTTTTAAAAAGTCAAACTAGACACTTATTTTTAGGTGAGTATCGGTCCAAACTCGATTCGACAAACTCGAAAATTGAAACTCGGTAAAAACCCAACCTAATAACCGAACCAAAATTACTCGGTTCTGGTCGGTCGGGTCGATTAGGTTTGGTCGGGTTTTGGCTCCGAACCTGACTAACCCGGCCCGAATCGAACCGGAACTCAAGAAACCCTAACCCGACTTAGAACCGAGTTTAGTCGGATAGAGTCGGTTCCGATCGGGTCGGGTTCTCGGTCCAAATGCTCAGCCCTACTTATTTTGAAACGGATGAAGTACTTAGACTTGTAGTTACCTATATAATTTGATACTTTAGTCTTTGTTATTTAAAAATAACACAAAATTGGCCTTGTTCGTCTTTTTCTTATGCAAGTCCTTGCATAAGTCTACTGCCTCTAGAACTTTTTATAAAATAATCGGTAACCTAAAAAGGACCTTTCCAAAAAAACAAATATAAATAAAACATCAAGGTTACATTGAACTAAAGCTAAGTAAATGATTTAGAAGCAGTAGATGTCATAAGGTTTCAAAGAAATAGTTCTTTTCTCAACTTTGAACATATCGAAACTTGTTTAGGAAGTAAAGAAAATCGGTACATATGTATAATCTCACTTAAACATGAAGGAGGTTTAAGACGAGAAATGATTATTATTTTCTTTTCGGAAAATAATTCATGTTCAGGTTATTTGGAGAAGTTGAACTTTTTTACCATGATGTACGCGTTTCTAAATCGTTTTTCCATAACCGTTTCCAAACTTTTCTCTTGCTATCCAAAGATATTTACTGAGCGAGATTTGAACCCCTAACCTTTTCTGAAAATTTAAAGAGACCTTATCACTAAGACACGTGTGATATAATTGACATGATAAATTTTATGTCTACAAGTATGTCTAAATACCAGCAACACTTATTCATTAATCTAGAAAAATTACACGTTTGGTCCCTATGGTATCTATCTCATAACAACTTTAGTCACTAAGTCGTTTTTATTACTGCAGATCACATATTTTGAAACCTTGCGCATTTAGTCCCTATTTTGGATGGGCGTTAGTTAAGTCCGTTAAGTATTTTTACATTATTGGTTCTTCGCTAATAATTTTTGCACCGTTAGTCCTTATTTTTAAAATATAGTTTTCAGTTAGTCCTCCGTTAATAATAGTTATCGCCGTTTTATCCGTTTTTGTCGGTTTTTATCCGTTTCATTGTTTTTTACGTTTAATCCGTTTCGTCAGTTTTTATGTTTTCGCCATTTTTTACGTTTTATCTGTTTTATCCGTTTCGTTCGTTGTTTATTCGTTTTGCAGATTTTTACGTTTTGTCCGTTTTACCATTGTTTCGCTTTGGTATGTTTTTTTCCTTTTGCATTCGTTTTTATCCGTTTCGCTCATTTTTTATGTTTTTGTCTGTTTTATCTGTTGCTTCTTTTTTCACAAAATTTCCAAAAAAAATTGGAATTTTTCACAAATATGAAAAAAAATTCCAAAATAATTTTGAAAAAATAAATTGGGAAAAATATTTTAGAAAAAATAAAAATTTTGAATAAAATTTTAAAAAATTTGAATAAAAAATATTGAAAAAGAAAACGGACATATTTTTTTAAAGATTTTTAAAAAAATATTTGAAAATTTTTTTATTCAAAATTTTTTTGAAACTTTTATTCAATTTTTTTTTTGAAATTTGATTTTTTTAAATTTTTTCAAAATATTTTTTTGAAATTTGAATTTTTTTTTTAATTTTTTTTGAAATATTTTTTCCAATTTTTTTTTGGAATTTTTTTTCTTTTGTAAAAATTTTTCTATATGTTGAAATAGTATAAAACGGACAAATGTAAGAAAAGCGGATGAAAACCGATAAAAGCGTCTTTAAAACGGACAAAACGTAAAAAACGGATCGAAAACATATAAAAGCAGACGGCGTAAAACAACGGGAAAGCGGGAAAAAGAACAAAACGGACAAAACGGAAAAGAGCGGTGAAAAAGATTAAAAAGCGAGCAACGGATAAAACAGATAAAAAGCATAAAAACGTAAAAAGCGGTAAAACGGATATAAAGCGAGCGAAAAGGAAAAAAGACAAAAGCGTAAAACAACGGGCGGCGTAAAAAGCGGCGGCAGAATAAACAACGAGCGAAACGGATAAAAGCAGACAAAAGCGAAAAATGGGCGAAAAAGTAAAAAATACGGACGAAAAGGATTAAAGCGTAAAAAGCGGTCAAAGCGGATAAAAAGCAGACAAAACGTAAAAAGCGGGCGATAACTATTATTAACGGAGGACTGGCGGGAAAACTATATTTTAAAAAATAAGGACTAACGGTGCAAAAATTATTAACGAAGGACTAACAGCGCAAAATACTTAACGGACTTAACTAACGCCCATCCAAAATAGGGACTAAATGCGTGCAAGGTTTCAAAAATAGGTATATGTGGTGTAATAAAAACGACTTAGAGACTAAAGTTGTTATTTGGGGTATACCATAGGGACCAAACGTGTAATTTTTTCATTAATCTATGTATATTACAATTGTAGGGATTGAACTTGACAGGTTTTAATGGAGATGCCAAATTATAATATATTTGTTTTAGAGGGATCAATTTACGTTTTCTTTAACATTTGTACTAATAGTAGGGGTGAGCAATGGGTCAAACCCAACCCGACTCGAAAATCGGAAAAGGAAAAAACTCGAACCGAAAAATAGATATGAAAACCAAAATCGAACCGAATAATTAAGTTCAGTTCGGGTCAGGTCGGTTTAGCTATTTCAAACTGAAGAAACCGACAAAAACCGCACCGAACCGAAACTGACAAAAACCGAAATAAATATACAAATCCGAAACCGAACCGAATAAGGTCGGTTCGGTTTGTTAGGTCCGATTTCGGTCGTTTTGTCGGTTCGGGTCGGTTTTCAAGTTTCAAGTGGATTTGCTCCGCCCTAACTAATAATGTCTAACACTGCAAAATATAAGTGTTAAAAATACAACTATGGCTGAAATTTTTTGGGAGGCCGACCTCTCCTGGTCTCTACTAAGTTTCGTCCTTGTATACTAGTAATCTTTATGTTTACACATGTTTGTGTATCTTAAACATACAATACAATTAGGTCATTAGGTGTGTTAATCATTTCCTTAAAGTCTTCAAAAATATGTGAACAAACTATAAAATCTTTGCAAGAGAATATAAAAAATATAAAAGGGGGTCAAGTCAACTCATACCTCTATGAATCAAAAAACAAAAGAAGACAAAGACATGATTATTTGGTGGTTGACTTGGTCGTGTGGCGCCCAACATTTTGGTTTCATCGTTTCTATGTTCATTTTATAACCAAATGATTAGATTTTGTAGGCATATAATCTCCAACACACATTTTTTATATGTTATGATATTTGTATCGAATGCACATTGTATGTGTTCATGATTTAGATGCCACTATTGTGTACATGCAAAAGTACATGCATCTATAACATTAGCCACGACCTTAACATACAACTAATATGTACATCTATCTTTTCACAGCCGTAAACTTTTCCAGTTTTCACATATAGTAATGTACTTTATAGACATGTTTGTTCGGAAGAAACACGTTATCTGGTGCACTACAAGACGCTGAAATTCCACTTTCACGTCTTGCCACATCGCCATTCAAAATTCTTACTTTTAACACTCACACACCAAAACACCCTTCACTCATAACACGTTATTTGGTTTCATCCACCTTCGTTTTATTTTCTTTTACATTTTTCAAGCAAACTTAATTTCATTAATTCAAATAAAAATAAAATACGAAACTTAAAAAAAGACATACAAAAAAAATTAAAAATAATACGAAACTTTAAAAAAATATAATAACTTAATTTTTTGAAGGTCTGAAAAATATTTTGCCATTGTTGCATTTTTTTTTTTTTTAAATTAAACTCAGCCATTAGTTATTCAGTTATCTCACCTATTAAACCCATTTGGACAAACATTATATTTTTCAGTTGCAATTGCAAAAAAAAATTTACTGTAACAAAAACAAAAACAAAAGTGGATGACTTAAGGTAACATAGGTACTATAGGTTGACATGTGTCGTTAGGAGAGATACAAGGTATAACTCATAAAATGAGGTAGCATAAATTCATCTAATATCAAACACAAATAATACTCCATCATCACTTTAATATTTCCAGACTCATGAAGAAACCTTTCCACCGGAAAATTCGTGTATCGCCTCACTGCTTCTGAGGTATATATGTGTTTTTCATTTTTTTGTCCTTTTCCCGAAAGTCACATACGCCATTTAAGTGGCTTGGTAAGTGGCGAGAGGTAGTTGGGGTATGGTGGCATGAGGGTGGCGGCGGCACTGTGGCTTCCACGTTGGAAATGGCGTGCATCTAAGTGATGATATCCCATGGTCTTAGGAAAGAAAGTTACTTGACAAACTTTATAGTCAATGTTTTAAGGGTTAATAT
Organism: Chrysanthemum lavandulifolium; assembly: GCA_022545495.1. Lineage (NCBI taxonomy): Eukaryota > Viridiplantae > Streptophyta > Magnoliopsida > Asterales > Asteraceae > Chrysanthemum > Chrysanthemum lavandulifolium. Next base: position 281,237,183 of record CM040244.1, read on the forward strand.
CCAAAAATGTTACTAAACTTTCAAAAAATTTGTCCTAAGTCACTAATGTTTGTATTCATCATCTGGTCACTATACTTGGGTTTTTCACATATGTTACTAAACCTTTTATAAGTGTCACCCTAGTCACTCGAAGGATTGGTAACGGTTGTGGCCAATACATAACTAAACCTATACAAACAAGTCACTAAACTTTGCGAAAAATTTGTCTTAAGTCACCAATGTTTCATTCTGCATCATCTAAGGTCTAAACTTTCTAAAAATTTGTCTAAGTCACTAATGAAAATTTTTTCCTAAGTCGCGAGTTGTGGCACATGTTCTGAACCTTTAAAATTTTACGTTTTATACGATTTTATACACATTTTATACGTTTTATTCATTTTATTCATTTTATACGTTTTGTTCGTTTTTACGATTTTGTCCGTTTTATACGTTTTCGTCCGTTTTGTCCCATTTTTACGTCCGTTTTATGTTTTCATCCGTTTTATACGTTTTGTCCGTTTTATATGGTTTTGTACATTTTTATCGTTTTATTCGTTTCATCGTTTATTCGTTTTCATCCGTTTTATCGTTTTAAATCATTTTTACGTTTTCGTCCATTTTCTTATGTTTTGCCCGTTTTCTATGTTTCATTCGTTTCGTCCCTTTTTATGTTTGAAAACATAAGAAAATAGGCGGCGTAAAAACGGACGAAAACGTATAAAAAGGATTAAAGCGAATAAAACGGATGAAACGAATAAAACGGATAACAACGAAAACGATAAATAATGTATAAAACCATATAAAACGGACAAAAACGTATAAAAAGATGAAACATAAAACGTATAAAACAGACGTAAAAATGGGACAAAACTCGTGACTTAGGACAAAATTTTCATTAGTGACTTAAGACAAATTTTTCGCAGTTTAGTACCTTAGATGGCGAGAATGAAACATTAGTGACTTAGGACAAATTTTTCGCAAAGTTTAGTACCTTAGATAACATGTGCCAAAACTATCGAGTATACCTTAACCGGTAACAACCGGTTGTTTCCCTATCGGTATCCACGATAACCGGTTACGTAAAGTATAGTGACCTAGATGACAGAATACAAACATTAGTGACTTAGGACAAATATTTCTGAAAGTTTAGTGACATCTTTGTCTATTAACCCATGTTTTAAAACCAGTTGAACCGGGAACTAGTTGGGAGACTGGGCTGGATGTGACAGGGGGTTTGCTTGTTTAAGAACCTGATTAAACCGGCAGTTTTTCATTGACACAAGTCGATCTTGTTTAATAAACTTGGCCGGGTCATGACCTTTGAAAAATTTAATAACAAAAAATCTTTACCTACAAACTTTTATAAGTTTAATTGAAAGTTAAAATAGTGATGACTAATGTTAGTTAAAATATGATAAAACAACCAATTAGTGTAATAAGCCTATTATGATAGTATATTTGCTTGATTTGAAAAGATAGTTATTAAAGGGGCTAATAACCTATTAAAGCATTATGCTTGTTACAAATGTTAGTTCGACGTAGCGAACAAAAAAAATAGATCTTCTGGACATTAAACTTGACATTGTTGTCTTCAATTGAGTATTATGACCATTTTACCCTTTCAAATTACATAAATGGTCCCTGTAGGTTTGCGAAAATTGCATCCATCGTCCCTAGGCTAAATTACATAAATGGTCCATGTGTTTAGAAAAAATTGCGTCCTTCATCCCTTACATAACGGATTCCATAACAAAAAAAACAGGTTGTTGCATTTACAGTGTTGTCTGAATCCTCCTGCAATGTGCTCGAGACATCAAACTGAACAACACATCATGTGCCTATAGATACTAGCCTTAACAATAGCCAACATAGAAATCGTTTTTTATTCTATTTTTGTTTGATTATGGAGTGTTGGGGTGGCTCCATGAAAGAATCAACAACATTTTTCTTCAATTCAATAAATAGGCAGTGTCCATATGACGTCACCGTGCTATACATTGGCAAGGACATTGCAGCCGACGAAGATGGTACTGCATCAAGTAAAATGATTTGAATAAGCTAAGTTCACAAACTCTAAATCAGTCAAAATTAGTTCACAAATTAAACTACTTGATCTAATCCGAAAACCAGACACAACATTATTACATCTTCGTTGCTTGAAACAACATAGCATTAAGTCCTAAAAACATTTCGTTTCGAACCTTCCGATTTTAACTTAATCAATATGAAATACCGAAACCCAAAAGCACAAATTAATGAAAATCGATATATATATATATATATATATATATATATATATATATATATATATATATATATATAATAAATCGAACCTTTGCGGTCAGATTTCATAAACCCATTTGGAATCAACCTCGAACTCGAGTCACAAACAAGGACTCATCATTTTCCTCCATATTTTCAACCCGACCCGAATCTTGACCCAAATCAAGATTGTTTTGTCAATATCCATGTTACAATCAAAATTAGCAAAATCTGGGATCTGGGTTTGTTCTTCCATGGGTTAATTAGGGGGTGTGTTTGGATTTAAGGTTTGAAAAATGTGAAATCTTGAAATGGGTATTTCGGTATGAAGATGAAAGTGATGATTTTGAGTTATTTATATATTTGGGACAAATGATGCAATTTTTATAAATTTAAGGGTAAAATGGTCATCACAAATTTATTTTCGCAAACCCACAGGGACCATTTATGTAATTTGGAAGGGTAAAATGGTCATAATACTCAATTGAAGACAACAATATCAAGTTTAATGTCCAGAAGAGCTATTTTTTTTGTTCGCTACGTCGAACTGACATTTGTGACAAATATGATGCTTTAATAGGTTATTAGCCCTTATTAAAGATATACTTGAAGAAAACTCCACCTAAACCTATTATCTTAAAACTATTAAGCAAAGATAGTTAATAACTTAGCAATTTATTCGCGCGTTGCATTGACGGGTATCTTGCGTTTAAAGTTCATACACAAACAAAATAATAATGACGAGCTAATTAACCTGACAAAAACAAGAAGAAACTGATCCTATTTCGGCCTGATTAATCATTTTTAACCGGTTCTGAAGGTCCTCTAGGTTCATTTTCGGACGGTTTTTATTGGCTATCCGAACCGGTGGTGACTCTGATTCCCGGTTGAACCCATTGGTTCGATCTGGTTTTTAAAACCATATATATCATCAACTTGTTTCACATAAATTGGATAAAGTTTTCCATTAGTTTGTACAATATATATAATAAACTGTATATATCATTGTAGAGGTGTTTTAAAAATATCATTTATTAGGTATTTATTATAGGCTACAAATTTAAAACACTTAATTTTTCAGATATAACTTTATTTTTTATTATTAGTAAGTGTGTTGCTTAAAATTTTAAGTCTTATATTTTAAAAATGTTTCAAATCATTATAAAGTAGTATAGAACTATAAATATGTTTAAAAATGACATCAAGAATAAAAAATAAAAAATATGGATCACATAACACTACATATTAAAAATAAAAAATAAAAATTTACACATTTGTATAGAACTGGTTCGAACGGTAGTTGAACCGGTGGCTCGGTAAACCGAATACTAGACCGGGTCAATTAAAAAACCGAGTTTTAAAACATTATTTATTTTCGCAAAACATTTTCTGTTTCAGTTGTGAACTTAAAAGTAATAGAGATACAATATCAACAAAATAGATGATCTACCAACTGAAAACGCATCAGTTTATCTGTTTAAACCTATACATGTGTGAAAGAGGTTAGGAAAAAGATCGAAAAAAATCGAGCAACTTAGTTATGGCGCGTACATCTAAGTCAAAAATTCGTCATTCTCGAATAATCTAAACAGGAAAAGCTACGTCATTCATCTATAAGATGACGTAACATACTCAGAAAGATACAAGGTGGTCTATACAATATGATTTCCATCGAAATCTTAAAGGCAGAGGTGATAGATATACTGATATCCGATAACCTGAACCAGCCTAAACCCCCTTGATCTCGAGACTTGACTTACAGTGCCATAGACTAAGCAAAATCATTGTTTGTTTTCCAAATCAAACCATTTTGACTTAACTACAGTTTCGCTCTTATCAGAACCACATCATTTAAAAAGGTGAAAGATCCATCTTAAGAAACTTATTATTCCTCATGGCCCATAACTACGACAAGAAGATCGTGCCAATGCATAAATTCAAACATTCACATTGGCAATAAATGATTTCCAACAAAGACGCTAATCAAAAATCCACAATTTCCAACAAACGATAACTTACCAAAGACTTCGGATAACTCTCTATTACAGGTACACGATATTTTAGAAGACCCTATGCAGACATGACTTCCAGAGTCACCGTTTTACTCTTCTTGCCCATGGGGAGGGGGTAATAAAAGTTTACTTTGTTACCAAGAACAAAATTTAATTTAACCTCAACGCATATTGAACAAGAACATTATGCGGTTTGCAGGTAACAAAACAGATTACAGAGAAAATGAAGATGGCGGTTCATCACAAAACTTCTATTCTTGGACTGGTGGATTTGGAAACTGCTTCGGAAATTTACACCTGTGAACCAAACCAATAAAACCTAATTAACGATAAATCTAATATTGAATGTCATTGTACACATATGCATACAACCACCATACTTATAAGTTTGTACCGTTTATAAATTTCATTTGTGGATTTACGTCACTAACAAGTATGCTGGTATTTTAGGCAAACTAACCCCTTCAATTTAAGGTTGTACTCAGCTTACCTCACTGTGACGGAAGAACCAAATTGAATGATATGTACAGAGCAAAAACCTGCAACATATCAACGCAAGTAAATATCTAACACAAAGTCATGACAAATATAAGTCAGATCGGTAAAAACAGATGTAGGATGTTTCTCGCATTACCTCTTCAGAACAAAACTTTACCACCGTAACTGGTAACAGCATTAGAAACACATGAAAGCCACTGGTGATCAATTATAATTAAAGATCATGCTATCTGAAAACAAGGCTTCCATTCTGCTGTACTCTCAGTTTCTCGATAAGCGATTGGTAGAACGACTTCAATGACTTCATATCATTGCCCTGAAAATCAACACCCCAAATTCATTTTATAAATCAATAAAGGTACTTTTCAATGCATAGAACCAAAACATCCAGTCAAACACAGATTACGCAAAAGCATAGCCAACTCTATAATGGTGAATGTACCTGCAGTTTCTGGCAATACTCCTCTGCCAAATCTTGAGGGCAATGTGCAGCAACTAAACCTTTTGATACAAAATTTATGAGAAAATCATTGCCGAATCTATCGTACATCAACTTCTGTGCCAGCACAATTTCTCCAAATAAAACAAGCTGTAAACATCCACAGGAATATACATTCTAGTTAGTTACTAATACCAACGCGAAATACTCCAGACAAGATTTGCATTATACGCAGCCCCAAGAATAATAATCTCACATATCCTGTTATGCATATTTGACTATTTTGGATATCGGGTTATAAATCTCAGATTTTCTCACTAATGATTAGAGGTGCGTACAACCACAATTTACCAAATAGATCTAGATGTTACTTAATGTGTATCAGTTGAAGATGATCGCTTAACCAGAGTCCAAGCTAAAATAGCATCAAGTCCTACTCGTCTTATTCCACCTATAGTTACCCTATACAGCTACATATTGGTTAAAAAGACGAGTAGGGTGCAACCAGTTACAGCAGCAAGTGGCTAATCGGGTAGTGTATTTGGTGGCACGGCCTAGAGTGCAGTTTACTATTTACAGAAACACACACATAGTTCATTTAATGCAATCATAAATGCTGTAAATATCTTCATAATCCAGGCTTAGGATAACTACAAACTAGATTAGAGGAGAAGACTGGTATCGACTCTTTTTCCATAATAAACATAGTATCGTCGATATTAAACTAAAAAGACAATATATTCTTGCAGTGGACCAAGGTAACTAACTTTATAGGTTACACATTTTATTTGTCAATTGTCGAACAAACAAATAAAAGAAAGAACAAGTCACAAAATATTCTGCCGGCCTTAACGATGGAAAACAAAGCTGGCAAGCAGTTTAAGATGATATGTAAAAGTAAGATGAAAAAAAAGAGGAGCTGAAAGCCCTAATAGGTTATATTGTGTTACTCGCCATACAACCACAGAAACAAGACCAAGTACTAAACCACAAAATGAACAGAAAGAGTAGACTTACAGTACTTGCATCACGGAACTCAAAGGACTTATCAAGCACGCTATACAAACAACAGTTGGTTGCAAAAGCTCCATTTACGAAACTTTGAAAACCAGGTACCTGAGACCTTTGACATATTAGATACACCGATTTAAGGAAATCACCACATAAGAAAAAATAATGGTACTACTACTACATTACCTTCTCTTCACCAGGGCTAGTGCACCAATCTTTAATCAGTCTAATAAAAATTTGCACACAAGCCTGTAGTAATCAGAACAGCATTTCGTCAGATCCCAATGTTATATATTTAATAAAGGAGAAATATATGCTTTCAATTGTTGAATTAGAATAAAATTGTACACACCTTTCTAACAACGAGGTCCTTATGATTACAAGAAGTGAACAATAGTAACTGCATCATTGGATCCAAGTAGGCTCGACTTTTAAGAGATAGGAACACGTTTGACAAATCATGTGTTGCTACCACATGAAGGAAAGTATAGAATGTCCTTTGAAGCTCTTGCAATTCACGAATTTCCTAAAATAACCATGTATACACAATAAATTTGTGTTACAGCAGAGATCAAACTGGACTAAGAATTGGAAGTCTAAATTAGAATAAAGTTAGATAGTTCATATACCTCGGTGTTACTGCCGGGTCCCGAAAGGGTTGTATCCCTTGGAATAATAGCAAATACCCGACCCGCAATAACAGGGTATACATTCTCCAAAATATCTTCGACAGAAGTATTGAATTTGCATATGAGTTGATTGAGTAATACAAGAAATCCAACCAATTCCTTCGGCTGCATGATAAATTATTAACGTCATTAGAAAATAGACAGCATAAAACAGCAACAACAGAAGTGAGATGTAGACAGTCACACCCATACCCCCCCAAGGGGTAAAGGGACTGATTCCAGTAAGACTTCCGGAAAGTGTGTGTGTGCATATATAGACTTCATGTGTGGTCGTGTGAGTGTGGATGGTATAGACACCGAGATGAAAGTAAGCATATATAACAACCACATACAATCGTGCATAGACATTAACGCATACTGACATAGAAACATAAGAGCATGGAAGCATATATATGTAAGGAATATATGGCTCTACGGGCATATACGGTTTAATTACAAAAAGGGCAACATATAAGAAAATAAAGCAATACAAAACAGAACAAGCAAATACAAAAAGGGCAGCATAAAAGCTTCATACAAAACAAGAACAAGCATGTTTGTTTTTTTCATATATATTTCCATATTGTAAGGGGTAACACAAACGACTTTGTATAATCAAACTAAAAGCACATGTTAAATATAGATATCAAAAGAAGTCAAACAACCAAGTGTTATTGAAATAACCAAAAAGAGTATCATGATTATCATCAAAGATGCTAATAAAACATATCTTATAAGAACATACATAATGGACTCCTTATTAAACTTGAGCTGGCAAGGTATAATAAAAGTTGAGAAGCTACTTAATGAAGACAATAATTAATACCTCGCTTTCAGCAAGTAACTGCTCCAATGCCTTTGGAAGGTAAGGAAATACAGACGATCCTAATGTCTCCACCATTCGGTGAATAAATGAAGTGACCTGACAAAAAAGCAAAAATCAGACAAATGCAGACTACAAGAGCACAAGAAAGAGAAATTATCAAATGTACCTTAGTACGCAAAGTTTCTACTTTTGGGAAGATTATAAGGATCTGTAAGAGCACATCCAGCGTCTGTAGCAAAACAGTACATATAACACCATAAAGGTCAGTATAATACAATATCATGGAAGCCCGCATATCTTAAAAGTTGGTAATTAATTTATTTCATGTAACGGACAAATATTGGATATAAAGGAATAAACTTTCCATTGTGAGAAGATATATTACAGAGTATTACATTACGTATCACTGGTACCAGCAAATGGTACCTAATACGGGAGTAACTAAATATCTGTAGTGGTGAACTTCAAATATGGAATTTTATTAATGGCACTAATCCTACTCAGGGACAAAAAGGGTACGCGTCTTAACGAAAAGGTATAAAACTCACAGCAATAAATACCTATCTAATGATACCAATAAGAAGTATTTCGCTCAAAAATTATGATTTGCAAGGAGAAAAGATATATCCCCTAGATTAAGTTATGTGTATTGGTGATAGCTGCTAACGTATAGCATTTCCACATTATACAGGAAAAAAAGTATAGCATTACGAACAGATCATGATAACCAACCTGTTTGAACATGAGACCAATGGCAGGCCGACTGGCAGTTACAAGACGCTCACTAAACCCCTGGAAACATGCAATCACAAACTTATGTGAGATACAACGGAAAAAGACACGTAATACAGATACAGAGTATAATAACTTGGTAGATATCGGAACCTTGCTCAATGCATTGATTGCCATGATGATTTGTTGGATACTGGCAATTTTTGATGCCGACTCTTCTGCGTTTTGAGTTCTGGAACTGGCGATCAATATCTCAACCTAATTCATTACACATTCTCGGGTTACATAACTTAAATAGAAAAAATCAGTTCAGCAATATACGGCATTATAATAAGGTCGAGCTTTAACCTGCTGACAAAGAGGAGTAAGCAGAGACGACAAGTACTCCGATTGTTTTTCTAGCGGCACATCTTCCATCCCAATTAACAAACCAATTGCCTGTAAACAAATACAAGTATTATAAGCCCAATGAACATAAAGGGAAATCTCTCGTGATGCATCATTGACACTAACCTCGAAAATGTGACTGCCGTCTTCGGATCCAGAAAGCTCTTTTGACGCATAATCCATATTCGTGAACTGAGAAACCGTATCATTCAGACTCTGCACAACGAAAAGTTAATCATTATAATCACAAAAAAACAGGACGTAATAAATTGCAGTCACATATACCTGAAGAATCGTTTCAATAAACGGCACAAGCTTTGCTTTGAGCAATTTCACGACCCTCATAAATAAATAACTCGCCCTTCGACTCACTTTCACCTTTGGATGATGTATACCACGTTCATCGAGAAACGCAGTTAAAACCGAAGGAATATACTGGTTGTTCTCGAGAACAAACTTCATGTATCTCGTTATTGTGTCGAGATACACCAGTGCAACAAGCCGATTAGAATGGCAAGGGAACTTAGTCGACAAAAGCATCGGAACAAGTTCTCTCAATATACCACTACCGGTTTTCACCGCCTCTTCACTTAACGATTCCCCGTAAGCATAAAAGAGCGACAAAGCGGCCTCCACTTCTTCAACGTTGATATCAAGAGACGACCCTACAGCACTCGAAAGTGAGTTTCTTATGAATAATTGTGTAACGTCTGGTGCTACACGGCCTACATGACGTAGCAAAACAAACAAATCTTTCCTATGCTCAGCCATCCGATCTTCCTCTTCGCTACCTACTTTATCTAACACGTCGAGATGGTCACGGTACATTGGATCATACCTGATCTGCATTCGAATGACTTCCAGTATCTGACCCAAGTGAAAAAGCTGAGTTTCGCTCAACGGAGAAAGGGTTTTCATTGTGGTGACGTATCCGGAAAGAAAATGCACGGTACTAAAAGTCGTATCGATCTCACAGTTTTGCATTATGTAAAAAACCGACGGCAAAACTTCGTTCAAAAGCTCAACGGACACTCGTTTGTGATCTCCACCGTTCAAATTCTTTAAGCAATCTAGAAGCTCGGACGCGTAACCGGTAAGCAAAGAAGCCAACCCCGACACAAGCTCAGAGTCGACATCACCCGCCACCAACCCGAAAACCCGACTCATTTGCAAGCTCTGCAAAAGGGTAAGCTTAGCTTGCGGATCAATCATCCGTTTCGCCACCACCGCAAGCACACACCCGGAAGCCGCACACCGAAGCCGATCCGGCAACCCGTCAACCAACATCAACTCAAACAACAACGGCAAAAAACTATTATTCGCAATCAACCCTATATCAATCCACGAGACATACCTCCTCATCGTATCCAACACAAACGCACACATCTCCGAATCCGAATTCCTATAAACACTCACAATCTCATACCACGCGTGCACAATCTGCGCCACACACTGCTGCCTCATCGCATCCTTAATCTTAACCGAAACCACCCCCTCCTCCACACTCCTCGGATAATCCTGACTAATCAACTCGTCGTCCAAAACATTCAAAACACGACAAAACATATCAATAACCACCCCACCCTTACTCAAATTCGGTAAAAAATCTACAAAAACCGACGACCATACCAACGGATACTCAAAGTAAATCAACGTAACCAAAACCTGCGCTAACTTATTCTTAACATACCCCGGCCCATCCAAAACCTTACTACCTACATTCTCGTAACAAACTAAGGCGAAAACGGACTTCCTAACGAAATTCTTTTCGTCGGCACTCATAGTGGCGTACCTAGCGCGTAAAACATCGTGCAAGCATTGTAAAGACCAAAAATGGACTTGAATGTAAGTACTAAAGCATAAACGATCAACGCAAATAGAACATATACTGGAAGCGTTATTATCCTTAACCTGTTGACAGTAAGCTAAGGCTTGCGATTTCAAATTCGACGAAACCGAGCCGGTTTCGTCGAATATGATTAGTATCGCTTTTTCTAAATCATCCATTGAATCTAACTAATTAATTATGATTGTTATAAGTTATAAACCCTAAATATCATTCAATTAAGTAAGTGAATTGATTGGGTGTGTTTGGGGTAACGGATCGATTGGGTGTGTTTGGATTTGTGTTTTGCTGCTAGGGTTTGGTTTGGTGTTTGGATTTTGTAAAAAGAGACTGGAAATTTGGGGGAAATTTATAGGGGAGTGAAAAATAAGGGGGTTTTATAATGGAAGGGAAGAAGACTAAAAAGACTGAACACCTCCATGTATATATAGGGTTTGATAATGGGTTTTTTTTTAAAGTGATTTTTTAGTAATGGGCTAATTTTGGTGAGATTAAGGGCCCGTTTGTTTAGTTTTTATATTAAGTCATGTTAAATTAAAATGTTTCTCTGGATATATGTTGTATGTATGTAGATGAATAAATGGTTGTTTGTTTTGTGTGTTGAATAAAGTGTTTTAATTAAAAAAATTATTGTTATACCATTTTATTTGAGATAAGTGATGATTAGTGGTTAAGAATTGGAAGGGTAAATATGTAAAAGTAGGATAAAAGTGATGACTTAATATAGAGACCCTCACTCCCATGGCTTTTTCTAGAAAGTCATCCATTTAAATTAAGCACCAAACAAACACTCAATTAGTGACTTAATTAACTTACCTATTTTACAATTAAGACTCTTTAAGTCATTATCAAACACTACCATAGTCTTTTAGCAACGGTGGGAAAAGAACCCAAAAACCGAAAATAAAAAAATAAAATACGGAGTAATAATATGGATTAATTTATATATCCTCTTTCATGATTAATTTCATATATCACAAAGTCTGAGTGTTGAATCGATAATGTAAAAGTTTTTAATGCATGTTTGGGTATATATGAAATTCAATAAAAGGAAATATGAAATTGCCCTAATAATATTATGTGTCTATAGAGTGCAAGGTGCAATGTGTTATTCGCACGCTAATAATAATTTTTTTACCTAATGGCACACCAGTGACATGTCAAACTGCGCCTTCCTATTATGTCATTCGTCCCTAGCCATTTTATCAACGGGTGTTATTAGACTAAAGGGAGTGGTGGTGGTGGCTCTCTACATCACATCGTCTTTCTCTCACGTTTCACTCGTTTTGGTCACCTTTCATTAAAATATCAACTTTATACAAATATACCCCACTAAATACCACACGCACTCACACAACAAATAAAAACATTCACTTTTGTTGTAATGGGCCTCCGCTTTTGCACAGTGGTGGTGGCGGTTGCCAAACTTATGTAATTTAGCGTGACATCTCACTTGTTTTGATGGTCACCATCCACTGCACTAATTGTGGTAGGTCACCCATCACCCATCACTTTTTTTTTTTTTTTTTTTTTTTTTTTTTTTTAAATGAGTGAGGTATTTTGGTGGAGTGTCTTTTGAAACGTCTTGTCACTAATAACATGTTATTGGTATTTTTGTTGAGGATGATATTTTTGTTATTAGTGTGATTGGTAACGTGACAGACAAATAACATGTTGTTCGTTCTCAATGCACCTAGCTCTCTTACTTGACAATATTGCAATACATATTCGACAGTGATTTTACTATATGTGTTTGACTTACTTGTGTCTGCGGAAATTTTGAATAACATTATTAGGTTTATAATAACAAAACAAAACAAAGAAGAATAATCAATTTTCTTTACGTAAAACAAGTTTGTTGGTACAAATTTTCAAGCTCAAATATAAATGGTTAAAAACCGAAAAACTTAACCGATAAAAAACCGAATCGACATAAACCGATCAATTTTGGTTTTGAATTTTGTAAAATTTGAATATTTCAGTTTGGTTTGGGTTTTGGCCAAAAACCGGCCTAAATCGACCGGTGCTCACCCCTGGTCTTTAGTTTAGTTAAGGAATAATTTTTTGGGTCATTTGCATATATATCTTTTCAAAGATGCAAAATTGCATATATATCCTTTGCATGCATAAAAATCATTGTATTATGTGCATCAAAAACTTGTAAGAAGGATATATATGGAATTATTCACCTTTGGAAGGATATATATGCAATTCCCCCTAATTTTTTTAATAGGCTAATTTTGGTGAGGTTAGTATGGTTAATGAGTATATTTTTTAATTAATGTGAGATTTAATGATTTGTTTCTGTTTTTGGAATCCATTTGTGCGTGGATTTGAAGCTTTGTTTGGTGTTACCATTTTTGGGATTATATTTACCGATACTTTATTACAGTATCTTTGAAATCTGATTGATCAGAAAACTAATGTATACAACACGTTAACACAAATAGAGTCATAGGAGTTTCCTTTTTTTAATGGAACAAAAAATCATATAGATACATTTCTATACCAACAATCTCGTAAATGTCTCTAATAACACTTTAGCTCGCAAGTCGCAACTTTCACGAGCAGTTTATATATCACAACAAGCATATGTGAGTAAGAAATAATTGATTATGAGTAAGTCATAAGCATGTATGTTGGTTTCGTGAAGAAATATAATGGAATATGGTGTCTTGCACTACAAGGCACTAGATGTTTACTTGGACACCAAGTTTCCAGGAATTTGGTCGTCATGTTCTTGTTTTTCTTGGTCACCAAGTCGCTCGATAAAAGGCGAATGTTTGACAATATGTGTTACGAAATATAATGCAATGTAGATAGATGTTGTCTATGTAAAGTGTAAACTTGCACGATATGTTTACTTGGGTATCAAGTTTTTATGTATATGTTATTTTAATTAATAATTAGTAGTGGCATACATATATGTAATGTAGATACCTCTTTAGCTTGCTCTACTCAATATCTTAATTTTTAAGAACCAATATACTTTGTATAATGTTTGTAAACTTAGGCATCAAGTTTTACTACATATGTCCTTTTTATTCATGTCCACTTAACTTTGTATTATTGGTCAATTGTCACAAAAGTTGCCCGAAATATCCAATTTTTTAAGTATTGAGATGTAAGTATAATTGTAGTGAATTCAAATCTCATCAAAGACAGACAAAGATGTAACGTAGATACCTTTAACTTGCTCAACTCAATCTATTGAGTATTAAGCACCAATATACTTTGCTTAATCATAACGCAAACTCGTATCATTACTATATATATTAAAGAGCATTTAAAACGACGTCGTTCAATCACCAGTACCCGCGGCCCATTTCAGTTAGCCCAATGTGCTGGCCTGCTATGTGTTCACCGCCTCACTCATTAACATAAAGACGCGATAATCCTAGAACATTTCACAGATCCTCAGCAAACTCAAACCAAAACAGGTTAATCAAGAAACAAATTCGATTGTGTTTAGAGAGCGGATGCAGGTATATACGTTGGAGGTAAATTATTTTTAGTTGGAAACGAGAAGGGGTTTGCTTCGATTACCTTTGATTGTGTTTAGCCAATAATCAAGAAACAAAGGTCATTACCTTTAATTGTGTTTAGCCAACTACCAATAATCAAGAAACAAAAATAAAAAGGTATCGAAGACAACTACAAAAATAAAAGGGTATGAACCCTAATTATTGTTTGTGTTTGATTATTCGTCTGATTTGTGGGTTTTTGATTATTTGTGAAAAAAAGATGAAGGTATGGGTTTATTTATGATTCTTGGTGGATTTTTTTTAATAGATATCTTTTGGAGTTACTATTTGAATATGTTGATGTTAATTGGGTTTTTAGGTTTGGGATTTTGATTATTATCACAGCTTATTGGCTTATTTGATTTTGCTTATGGCTTAGGGTGGTTTTATTGTTTTGTTAGGGGCGTGTTTGGATGAACTTATTATTCCGGCTAATTAGCTTATTTGATTTTGCGTGGTTTTGTTCGGGTTTAACTTTATTTGTATTCATGCTGGTGAAATTTAAGTATTTGGTAAAGAGAATGTTGTTTTGGCCGAGTTTCTTATTTCGTAGATTGGGGTTTGCTTACGTTCTGTTCTCGAGTTTTTAGTTACCCCACCTTTTGTTGGTTATAATAGGCTATGATGAATTTGTGGGTTCGATTAAAGTCGTGAGTCTCCGTCTCTTGGCACGGCGACCTATAAGGTTAGCAGCCATGGCGGATGTATTCACTTTTCTTGAATACTAATAAACCTGAGTCAAATGATATTGGTTATTTGAGGTCTGAACCGTAACTTGGCACGGCAATAACCGGATGGCGTGAAAGCATACTTGCTGTCATTGAACCGCGTTTTTTTGCAGCCATGGCGGAATTCTTACCTTTTTGACCATTTTCCACTCACAAATCTGAGCCTAATGATCTGTTGGCAGGCGGGTTTTTTTGGTCGTTTACATATGCAATTTTTACGAGTGATGGGTATAAAACTTATTATCTCGGCATCTTCAACCCATTGAAGCTGATACTATACGTTACTATGTAAGTTTACTTTATATTGATTTGGGTTATCACTATTAACTACAGCTGTTATTGCTAATAAGCCAAGTAGAAAGAATATGAAACCAATTTACTTTATATTGATTACACTATTATAAAGTAGAAAGAATATGAAATCAAGATTTTGTGTCATTATCACTATTGTAAGTTTACTTTATGTTGATTACACTATTAATTACTTTATATTGAAATGTCAACTTCCGCCACTGATAATCGTATATCGTGAATTCCCAGTAGAAAGAATATGAAACCAGTTAAAAACTTTCTATAAAAGGATGGTTTGTGTATTAGAGTTTTAAAACACTTATGATCTGTACTGTGTATGCCTTTCCTTGCAGGAACATTTTCAAAGGTTAAGGATTGAGAGCGCCATGGATTCCTGTGAGGCTACCTCTAACCAGGTGAGTTGGCAGTTTCTTATGAAATTAGTTGTAGTGATAATAGTCCATTGTCATATCAGGTTCAGTTTATAACATATAGCCTCTAAGGAAACATGTATGGGTCAAAAGTCGACCGGGGTGTATTGTCGCTGTCGTTCTTGCGGAAAATTATTTAATATCTACGGTATGTTTAATTTATGCAGTAAGATAATTAAAATGTGGCTCTTTTTTGTTGAATTCAGATATTAGTGATATTGGGTTTTGCAATTTAGGGTTTGGTTTCGGTCGTGTTTATGGTTTTTTTTTCTTACTATAGCTGGAGTGGGGACGTCGCGTGGTCCTTGCATAATTTCTCAGCCGAATGAAGGTCAGTTGTTATGTGTATACATCAGCTTCTTTGCTCCCATTCTCTTTTCTTATTTATAGTATCATCTATTTTGTTTCCGTTCGTGATGGATGTGCTCATTTGTTTCATGTTCTTGCTGTTTTAGCGTGTGCTACTCCAGATGCTCATAATTTTGCGGCCGATGTTTTGCCTGTGGGTGAGTTTCCCTGCCTCTCTCTATCTGTAATTCGTACTTGCTGTCAGTCCGTCTAATGCTCTTTTTGCTTTTTCTTTTTTGTTGTCGTGTCTGCAGCTGATCCGAATATTGGCGTTAACGTGTCCATTCAGCCAGCCGTGCGAGTGCCCAGGTCCGCCGCATATGCACGTGCGTTTCACATTTATTGACTTTACATTCTTTTGTTGTTGTCATGCTTGGTGTTTTTTATTTTCATGTTGCGCTGCCAGATCCCTTTTGCTGATTTCGTTGCCTCTTTGTCGGTGTTTCTTTGCAGGCACGCGCACTACTCCTAGAGCAACGTCACTGTTAGGGGAGATAAGGCCACACAGCTTTTGGAAAGTTAGTTTGAACTTTAAGGAATAAGAGCTTTTCAGACGCAACTTCAGTGACGACTGTTGCTTTGGCTTTCGTATTCAGGAGCACATTGATCTTGGTATCAAGTAAGTTCCTGTTGCAGTTGTTTACAATTAGTTCAATAGTTGTATTAGCTGTAGTTATATGTTGATTTACTATGTATTTCAGACCCACTTTTGTTATAATTGAAAGGATGCTTCATAAGAACTGTACAAAACATGATCATCTGATTCTTATTTCACTTTTCGAGATTAAGGTTCAATAATTAGGTAATGCAATCTGAAGACCGGCTCCGATGTATTACCAAATGAAAGTAGAAGCAGAAAAGTAAGAAAGGAATCACGACTTATTAGGTTTGTTTGTAAACTGAATATGTGTTTTTCCGTGTCGATGCAGATTGGTAACCGCGATAGGAACCGTGAACTAAATATGAGCGGTGGATATGTGTATAATGTATTGCAAGCATACGTTGCTAGGAACTCACTTCATCTGAACATAATCGAGTGTACGGATCGGGATCGTTGTCGTAAGTTCACCTTCAATACAAATATAACTATTATTTTACTAATAACTTTGATGATTTTTATAAATGAAAACACTTTCTTTTCTTAGGTTCAAATTAGAGCACTTGAATGATTTTGCCATTTTAGACCGTGTTAATATGAATTGGGTTTAAGTAGTATGTAGAAGGGTTTCTAACGAAATGGGTAAACTCATAATTATTTTCAATGATATCAAGATTTGATGATGGACTCTATGTCACGAGCAGGGTGACCTATCATAAAGAATAAGATAAGTAGCAAATATGAGTCGAGCAACAGGAGTGGAGGTGGAAGGAAGAAGACATTGACATTTTCAAACGAGTTTAATTCCAGAGGTTAGTTACGGTTTCTTTAATTAACCTTATTTTGACACGAGTGTTATTTCTTTGTAGTATCATTTAATCTTTTGTTAAGAGGATGTTTGGAATTGTGTTTTAATAGTGATGGATATGTTACTGACTACCAACCAAGTTTGATCATCACGCTGCAAAAAGAATTAGAATAACGCAAACACCAGCTACACGAATAGCTGGGGCAACCACACACGCAACAATAGCTGCACTTACAAGTTAGCCATATACAGATAACTCATCTGATATGTAACCATTAATAAACAAGTTGTGAGTTGTAACTGGAGTATAAGTACTTATAAGTTGAAACTTGCTTATTAATTAGTTGAATGAGTACGTATTCTTGCTTTGTGATGTCGAATTCATTTCGTACAGATTAGTATAATATGAGGTTCACACTTATATGCATTGCATCTCTTCATATTGGTGTGAGCTGTAGTCCATGTATATTTACGACGTTTGACAAGTTTGTTGTATACTGACTATAAACAATTTTAGCGACATTTTTACACTGGAAAGGGTCGAAATCTATAGCAAACACCTCGCCGTAGCCTCGCCGCAACGCGGCGGCCGTAGCCCAACTCGTTTATGTCTTACTTTACTAGTTGTAGACTTGCAGTGATATATGGCTAAAAGCTAGATTTGGAATCATATGTATTTTCTGTTCTTTTGCGCGTCAAATTTGTTGCTTGTAATAAATAAAAGTGATCAGATTAGCCATCATAAAGGCGTTACCCATATAGCATTTGTCGGGTCTTATCGGGTTGACCCGATAACCCGATAAGAAAAATAATTTAACCCTAACCCGATCCGATAACAATATCAGGTTATCGGGTTCGGGTCAAACAAACTCGACTAGGTGTATCAACTGGATTAACCCGACCCTGTAAGACCTTATCGGGTTCGGGTCAACCCGACCCTACTGACACCCCTACTCCTAGGGAACAAGTTAGAATAATCCTAATTAAAAGTTCAACAATTGATTTGTAACGTTCCGCCTACTCAGACCACAATATTGTCCGTTTTGCCCGCGAGCTCACGACTTTGCTTTTGTGGCCTTCATGTTAGACTTCCCGGCATGTCATCCATACCACTGTTACTCTCACATGAGCACGCTTAACTGCCAGTTCCTAATAACCTCACTCGCAGCAAACCGCAAAACGCGTTGTGTCATTGTAAGGCGAATGTTATCTTATAAATCCAACATATCTCCAGGCCACAACCGATGTAAAAGTTTCCTAGGATGTTACATGATTAATATCATATATTCAATGTTCAACAAAAAAATTTATAATTATAATCATTATATATGTAAAAATTAGTTTATTAAATGATATTTTTACATAAATTATAAAGCTTGAGCACAACTCATAGCAAAATCCATTTGACAAATACCAGGCTCATATGAATTTTTGAGTTTTTTTTATATTTCCTTAACTAGTTTGTCTATGTTTATTACTCTAGACGCAAATATGTAGTATGTTTTTTTTACTCGTTATCTCTCTACATTCAAATTGAAAATTTTGTCACTTGTCAAGATCTTGTTAGTTGAAAGATAAGTAATCATATAAATTAGGAAGATGTAGCAAAATATATCATTTTCTCCATGATTTTTAAACAAAAAACATTCACATGCGCCAAGTGAGGTTGACCGATTAAAATATATAACGTTTTATCCTTTTTTGTCACTCTCCACAACTAAGTGACATATGTACGTGTGAATTTTCTTGTGTGAATATATATAAACATAGCATTCCTTGTAAATTTTAGCAAAAGTTTGTCGCATTATTGTGTTTCCAAAACGCATAAAGCGAGAAAATAAATGTATAACACCTCAACGCAAAGAGAGTGTGAGAGTGTTTTTGAATAATCCATACTGCTTAGCAATGTACAATGTAATAAGTAGTTACATTATTTTATATCTTCTTCTTTTTAAGATCACTAGGCTTTGGTAATAATAAATTAAAAAAAGGGACTTTCTGTTTATAGTAAAACAATTAAAAAAAATAAATAAATAAAAAATTAAGCGCCTCCTAATATTACTTTATCAACAAGCATATATGACCAGTAATTAAAACAAAAATGTATTGATTTTTACGAGTAAACCATTAGAAAGCATATATGTTGGTTTCGTGCAAAAATATACTGGAATATGGAAGCTTGCACAAGATGTTTACTTAAACACCAAGTAAACATTCATTGACCTTATTTTCTTGGTTACCAAGGCTCGGTAAAGCAAACTGGTAAATGAATGAGGTTTTTCATGTTCAGATTATCCGTGGAGGGCAATACTTTTTACTCGGATGCACGCGGCTTCATCGAATTGATATCGGGATCGTTTCCGACCCTTCTCTAGCCACCCTCAAATGTACACACGTAAAAAGGTTTAAACCCTTGACATCTTGTAGAGGAAACAAGGACCTTACCATTAGGCCATTTGACAGTGGTTTTAAACTATAAATTATAGATACCTGATAATTAGATGATAATTAGATTAAAATTAATTTGTAAGGTTCAATAAATTGGCATAATTATGTCTTAATGAAAATCATGTGTTTTAGTTTATAGTTTTTAAAAAGTTATTATCATCTAGATTACAAAAAGAAGTCTTTGTAAACTTGCACAATATGTTAAACTTGGGCATCAAGTGTTACTAAATATAAAAAACAAAACCTCTCTCTAAAACAATACTCTCCAACCTCTCTTTAAAACACATCCACCATATCCGATCCTTTTCTCCGTGGTCGGTTTCGACCGCCGTCCGGATCCTTTCTTATACTTTATTTTCTCACATAAAAGCGCTTACTCATAGATCATCACATCTCGCCGCCGTTCTTGCCGCCCGCCGCCACCGCCGATCTGCTCAGATCTGTTGTATCCGCCATCGATAAACTAGCTTTGAGCCTTGGGTTTTGATTCTAGATATGTTGGGTTTTGTTCGGCTCCTTTAAGATCTTAGTTTATCTTCTTTGTATGTTTTACAGACTTTGTGTACTTTTGTGCTACACCTTTGTATGGTTGTGTCTTCCTAAAAGTTCTCACTTTGGTGATTTCCCAACGCTTATATGGTCTTTGTGATGCTGTCACAACTATTAAAATGTATCTTTTTTAACTTAACTTGTTGCCTCGTGTATTTTTGGCAAGTCGGCTTGATTTTGCCTTTATGTTCGATGAACTTTGTTGTCTTTCAAATTACTCCTTTTGTGAAAGTGTGATATGAAATGTAATTTTGTTCAAAAAAAAAAGTGTTACTAAATATGGTTTGTTTATTCATGGCAAAGAAATAGTATTGACTTTGTATTATTGGTCGATGGTCACAAAAGTTGCTCGACATATCCAACTTTTTTTTAGAGTATTGAAATGTAATTATAATTGTAGTGCACTCAACCTCTTGATTGAACATTAAGAACCAATTAATATACTTTGCTTAATCATAATGCGAACTCGTATCATTTATGTCTTATTTTACTAGTTGTGGTGATATTTTCCAGCTAAATGTTACATGCAACTACATACAGGGACGGAGCTAGGGGGTTACCCCATGAATTTTTTCTATGTAGTGTTAATTTTTGAAAAAACACTGATTTTTAATTAATGCATCTTAAATGCACCCGGTCATTCGAAATGTGTTTCCAGTATTACGGTTCAAAAGATTTTGTGCACCCGATCATATTTGGCCCTGGCTCCGTCCCTGAATACATATATTAAATGCATTTCATTAAGTTGGAGGAATCATATGTATTTTTCATTATTTGCGCGTTAAATCTGCTGATAGTACTACTTTGCATCGTTTTCACTTTTTGAGACTAACCATGATACATCTAAATATATAGAGATGCATCTAATTTAAGTTGACGCATTTTAAATGTGTAATTATATTCATTCTCTTCCTTCGTAATTTAAGTACTTTATTCACTGAATTACTACCCCTTTATTACAAATATATTTGTTTTGGAGATTAAGTATACATTACATATTTACTAGACGAAGACCGCAAGACAAGAACGAATTTTATAAATAAAAATCGTTTAACGATAAAAAAAGTTTCTGGGTTATAAACGA
The DNA here is from genome assembly GCA_022545495.1 of Chrysanthemum lavandulifolium. Lineage (NCBI taxonomy): Eukaryota > Viridiplantae > Streptophyta > Magnoliopsida > Asterales > Asteraceae > Chrysanthemum > Chrysanthemum lavandulifolium. The sequence goes on from CM040244.1 coordinate 281,258,652, forward strand.
AAAATAATAAAAGTTTGAAGATTTGGGGATTAAACATAATATTTTGAAACCCGGTTGGACCCCGGTGGTTCAACCGGTTGAACCATTTCGGTCGAAAAACGGGTCGATTTAAACCGAGTCAACCCGATGGGTTGGGTAAAAAACGGGTCAAATTAAACCGGGTCAACCCGCCGGGGTTTGAAGCGTCCCTGGTCAACCCGGTTTTCGATGTGTATTAATAGTTTCGTTTTGAAATATATGTTTTCAACATTTCTTTGTTTAGTTTCAACTTTTTACCTTTAACTTTTGGTTTTTCCTTTATATAGTATAGCGAGTACCAACACGTTTACCGTGGAGTACATGTGCGATTAACCTGGATAAATAGATGTCAATGAGACCTAATTCCACTAGTAGACGGCTTCAACGGTCCTCTCTAGTTCATTTGGATGGCTTTTATTGGTTACCAAACCGGTGACACCGCCTCTGGTTGAACCATTTGGTCCAAATTGCTTTCAAAACTATATATACCATCAACTCATACCAGATGAAGTAGAAAATTGTGTTCTAATCCAAAGTAGATGTAGTCTTTGTAAACTTGCACAATATGTTAAACTTGGGCATCAAGTCTTACTAAATATGATTTTTTTTCATGGCATAGAAATATTTTTGACTTTTTATTATTAGTTAATGGTCATAAAAGTTGCCCGACTTATTCTATTTTTATAGTATTGAGATGTAATTATAATTGTAGTGCCTCAACCTCTTGAATGAATATTCAAATCTCATCAAAGACAAAGAGTCAAAGATGTAACGTAGATACCTTTAACTTGCTCTACTCAATCTCTTGAGTATTAAGCACCAATATACTTTGCTTAATCATAATGCGAACTCGTATCATTTATGTCTTACTTTACTAGTTGTAGACTTGTAGTGATATATGGCTAAAAGCTAGATGCATTTACATATATTAGATGTAATTCATCAAGTTAAACGAATTATATGTATTTTCCGTTCTTTTGCGCGTCAAATCTATTGCTTGTCATACTTTGCATCGTTTTCACTTCAAAATATTTTTTGAAACTAATTAAGATGTCAAGTTAATGTATTTCAAATGTGTGATTATAATCATTTCATTTCTTTTCAATTTTAAGTAATTTTTTTCACTGAATCCATACCCGTTTAGTACGAGTATATCTTTGTTTTGGAGATTAAGTATACTTAGGGTATGTTTGACGCAATGGGTTGGGCCTGGGGCAGAGGCTAGAGCTTGTATTGGGGCTTATATTATAAGTCGAAAGTTGAAGCTTATATTTTTATAAAGCTGTTTGACGAAGTTGGAGCTGAAACTTATTAATGCAAAATCACATAAAAATACATTAAATAAAATTCAAATATATTTTTAGCTTTTATGTGATAATTCATTGTATTTTTAAAGGTATTTAAGTAATTTAACTATTCATAAGCCCCTATAAACCCCATTTTATGGGCTTGAGCTTATAGAGGCTTATGACTTATTTTATAAACCATGAGCCTTTATAAGCCCGTGTGACAAACGAAACTTATTTTATAAGCTGACTTATTTTAAAAGCCCAAGCCTTGATAAGCCCCTATAAACCTTTTGCCAAACATGCGTTATGTTTGGCGAAATGGGTTGGGGCTGGGGATGGGGTTGAGGCTAGAGCTGGGACTTATATTATAACCCGAAATTAAAGTTTATGTTTTTTTTATAAACTTGTTTGGCAAATTGGCTTGGGCTGAGGTTTATTATTGCAAAATTAATAAAAAAGACATAATTAAATGAGTTTTTGTACATATGTTAGATATTATTGTGGGTAAATAAGTAATTTATTTTTCCAAAGCTTCGGGCTAAAGTTTTTATCCCCTTTTATGAGACTAAAGTTTTTAGCCGGCTTATTTTATAAGCCCTTCCATAAGCCCTATGACAAACGAGACTTATTTTATTAGCCGACTTATTTTAAAAGCCAAGCCCCTATAAACCCCATTTAAGTCCCCCAAACATAGCTTATAGCCTTACATATTTACATGTGATCGCTCAAAGTTGGCTATGTAATAGGGGTGAGCATTCCGATCGAGTACAGACACCCGCTTCCGATCACGGAACCGATTCGACCGAATCCAACCGATCGCAACTCGGTCGGGACTCGGTTCTAGTTTTCCTCGCTCTGACTCGGCCTGACTCGCAAAAAACCGAGAAAAAGCTAGGGAAGGTGACCGGAACCGACAAACCGATCCCGACCGAAATCCGACCGACTGCAACCGACTACTTTCGGGATCGGGATTCGGTTGAGGTTCTAGCTGCTAATCGGGATTCGGTATAGTCGGGACGGGTCGGGTCGGGTCGGGATCCGGCCCGATGCTCAGCCCTACTATGTAATATGGATTGTGTTCTTGACTTTTTGACAAGATTTAAGAAGGCCTTAATAAGATGACAACCCATAAAATATGGCTTAGTAACAAACCATTTCTAGACTCTGGAATTTAGACCATTAACAAGTGTTTATGAGACCAGCAAGTTGCAGTCCGTAATATATTTATGGCAAAAATGCATATATATTCCTCCCAAAGTGAATAATTGCATATATATCTTTTGTACAAGTTTTTTATGCACATTTTACAATGATTTTTATGCATGCTTTGGATATATATGCAATTTTGCATTTTCGGGAAGATATATATGCAAAAGCCCCTATATTTATGATCACTTCATCAAAGACAAAGACCAATGCCAAACACCCCCCAAGTAAAATATTTTATACAATCCCTATTTAAAAGCGCGGCAAAGCCCTAACCCCACTCTCAAACACTCCATTTGTGACGGATTCATCGGCCACCAATTCTGCTCATCAAATTCGTAGTAACGGGTATTGTTTAAATTTATTTTCATTTCATTTAGGGGTGTTTGGATTAGCTTATTTATCTGGCTTATGGGCTTATTTGAGTATGGAAAAAGCTCATAAGCCCACTCTTTTGAGCTTATTAACTTGATCTTATTGGCCATAGCCAATAACCTGAAGATGATAACGTCATAAGCTCCAAAGAGTGAGCTTATCGGCTTTTCCATGTTCAAATAAGCCCATAAGCCAGATAAATAAGCTAACCCAAACACCCCTTAATATATTACTTGCTGTTGTTATGTCCTTGAATAATGTATGATGGTTTACGTTATTACATTTCGCTATCATACAAGGTTTATTCGTTCTGATTTTGTTTGTTCATAATACATGTCGAGATTTTTAGGCTATAGGATTTTCACATGTGCTTGTTTGCTTGTGTTCTAAAGTATTATGAAAATTACATATCTAATCGATTGGCAAGTTATGTTCAGTTTCAAAACCTATTAAGATGTTCGATATATTAGGTGTGTTTCAAACAAAGTTTATTAATAGTAGATTTTTACGGTACCTAAATTTGAAGACAACCAGAATAACGTGGGATGGATAGGATCAACAACCTTCCTTTAGGTATAATAGAAGTCATCTTATGTTTTTTAACGATCCAAGAGGCGGTAAGGACAAGTATCCTCTCTAGGGAATGGAGGTATCGTTGGACCAAAATTCCTAAACTTGAGTTTACTGAGAAGATGTTTCAAGTATCAACTGATGAGGTTGAGTCATCGTCGATTCTGGAGCAATTGTATGAAGACCCAAGTAAAAGGCAGAAGATGAACAAGAAGAGTAAACTTATGTATGCTATATGCCAAGTTTTGTTAATGCACGATGGTCCATTACGCGAGTTCAGTCTTTCACTGTTACGAGATGTCTCATTGGCTAAGATTGACCATATCATGTTTCATTTGTCGAAGAGAACTACTGTCAAGATATTAAAATTTGAATTTCATTGCATGAGATATAAGCTACCCTACTCTCTCTCTCATTCCGCATTTAACAGACCTATGTCTCATTGGTTGTACTTTTCATCATCAACCCTGCTTTCGGTGGATTTGATAGTCTTACAACCTTATTTATGAATGGCGCAGGCATCCATAAGGCAACCCTCATACATCTCCTATCCCTCGTAAGTTGTTGTTATTGTAGAATATGATCCTTGTCGGCTTTCAATACTTATCTCGACTTTTTAAGTCACACAGGATCTCATATGCTTAACCTCCCGGATCGTGACCCTTTCACCATTATCGACCTATTCAAGTGTTTACCGTGATTGAACAACTCTATTTCGCTTGACATCATTCGTGTAATTATAAATGGTATATAGTTGATTTAGCTTCGGAAAATAGTGAGCTTCTTACTAACCTTTTTATACTTGTTTAAGTCTTTTCTTCATGATGACTTCCAAGAAAACTTCCAACCGCATTAATCCACCAAACGCTTATGTATAGATGATGTGCAATTCACTCACAAAGACGTGCTACGATTCTTGTTCTTTTGGTCAAAAGCTCCCCAACTCGAGAAACTTAGGTAAGGTTAATAACAAAACTCATTTTGTATTCTGCTTTTTGTCATTCATATGTGAAATTACACTTACACAAGAATTACCAACAACACTCATAGGTTCTAGACGATTATGGAATGACTCTTATACACTCGAATATATTCGGATGTTATGTTGGAACATCCGAATCTAACTTAAGATTAAAATACGATTATCGCAATGAAGCGGTCGGTTGGATTTTGTGAAGCTTATCTTGGCCAAGTCACCAAAGGCTTAAAAAGGTGAGGTATTCCTACTTAAAAGATTTCTAAGAAAAAAGAGTCTCGTGTTTCTGAGAATTCTCATGGGCTCCCTCAGGCATCACCGTAGGTGCAAATCATTTTGAGGAATCGAATAGAAATTTTATGCGATCGGTATTGCATCTACAACTTTGTGACTTCTAAATTTGGTTTTAGGCGATATTGCCTTATCTCCGCATTTACATTTTTGGTTTCGCAATTTTGATGCGCACTCGTGAGTTTGGATTGATTATTATATATTGGTCGATATTAGTGGTATATATCGCTTTGGAAATGTGTCATGAAAGTCATTGTCCTTAGCGTTGTAGCTAATCTTGCGACTAAATTTACCAATTTCCCATGACTAGTGTTACATCCACGATTGTCATTTACGAAAGGTGATTGTACAGCTTTGTTAAACTAGATTCGACTCAAGAGGAGTAGAACATGAAAAAGATCAAACCTGTGCTTCGTGGCAAATGTGTCCAACAACATATCCGTGAGAATGTAATACACGGCATTGGTGGAGCCACAACCGTGACCATAGCATTACGCAATGATTTGGGAGTAATTATGTCTTTGGTTTCGTGTCCATTCTGATAACACTAGAATATACTTTCCACCGAACGACTCTCATCCAACTTTAATGGATCTACAAGCAAAGCTTACGAGCTTCAAAAATATATAAAAGATGATCGCTTAATCAATGGAACTAGAATAGTTAGAAATTACATAATTGCCCTAAAATCGTTACACAGTAAGGAATAGACATTGCCATTGCCTCGATGGCATGCCATGGTATTCACGATATACATTCGACCACAAGCCCTCTCCCCGGCATGAATTCTTTAGTACATTTGTTCTTTCTTCATCGTTTACCGCTAATGTATTCTCCATAAACCTATAACAAAACTTTTATATATATAAAAAAAGGCAAAGACTTACATTTTTGAACCGTATGTTTCATCGTTCTAGTTACAAAGTATGAGTTACTTCAATACTTGTCGGTTGTCACTGTAAAAACTAGATGACTAGTCACGAGTTTTTTATATGAGTGACATTTTAAGGTTATAAAAGCTTTTTTGAAAATAGATAAAATTCAATTGGGTTGAGCATCCCACATCGTGCTTTGAAAGAAAGTAGCAAGAAACATATTAAGGTTTAAGGTTGTTGATGTTAATGGCTTAGGTTTTGTGTGTTCTAAGAATGTTAAGAGATACATCCAATGGGCTAATATAAAAAGTGTGAGCATAAAACAAAACACCATTGAATCCTAATTTCGCTACATAATTAAACACCCCAAAAGTCCAAAACTTACACGTTACAACCAACTCCTCAAATTTTTTACACGTTTTGCTGATTTTCATTTTAAGGTGTGTACTTGTTTAAACTTGAAACAGTTAGTTTATTTTTGTGTTGAAAATTGATCAACATATGTACGTCTATCATACAAAATACTTTCCGGTGAAGCTTTAAAACGAATCACTGGTGACTCGATTGTTGGTAAACTGCATGGTTTCTCCTTCTCATTGTTTTGCACAAATTGATGAGATCTCATTACTGTGATTACATTTTTTTTCCGTTGATATGACTTCTAAGTAGCTAGTAACTTATGTTTAATCACGTGCGGAGCCAGGATTTGAAGTTGGGGGGGGGGGGGCAAACTTAACGTTAAAATTACAACAACAAATATTGCTACAAAAATGTATTTATATTTCTTAACTCATGATTCTACTTAACACCACAAATAATTAGGAACTAAGCTAGATTAGAAAAGAATAACTTGACAAGTAAATTTATTTTGATGTTGTATCTAATTGTTAAATTATTCAAAATTTCAACTAGAATAAAAGGGACCAATTGCAAATATTAGTAAGAAATTAGCTTATGAGCAATATAACTAATGAGTAAAATGGGATGATTAGGGTGCCCAACACCCAAGAATCACCCTACTAGCTTTGCCTCTAAAATGATCAAGAGCACACAACAATTCACAAGTACACCCAACCAACCACCCTTTTGGTGTATTTTATTATAACAAAGTTAAGAAGATAAGTCCCCAACCTGGACGCTTACCAATACAGACATAAAGAAACAAGACTGATCTCTACTAGGTAGACACCAGCAACCTTACTACATATATCACTCAACACTCAGACTAAACAAGATCAAAAGAGATTGATCTTGATACAAAGAACCAACTGATATCAACAATGATATCAAGACAGATATCAAGAAGGAAGAATATGTGAAACTTAGTGAGAGAACCGAATACAGAGATAATGAGAGTGAATGAGAAACCCTAGCAATATTAAGAGATTATATACTCAACAATATTTCACTTTAGCCCTCAAACTTCTGCTTTTATCCTTTTAATCTTTTAACTTCTTTAGACTTTCAAACTTGACAAAACAGATCCTTCATATTATTTAACACCCCTCCTCAAGTTGACAAGTCTTCTCCTTGAACACTGCTTTCATCTACATCTTGACTGCAACTTTTTTCACAGTTATTACTACCTGCAAACAAATCCAACATACCAAGATTTTTGCAAAATAAAGTATGTCGTTTTGACCAAGACATTTAGTAAAATGTCCGCCACCGAACATCTCGTGTGAATCTTAACTGCTTTTATTACACCAAGAGAAACTTTTTCTCTAACCAGATGTACATCCAACTCAAAATGTTTTGTTCTTTCATGAAAATCGGATTGGTCGCAATCAATTGCAAGACTATTATCACATAATATCTCCACAGCAACAACCCTTTAAGACCAAGACTATGCAACAAGTTACTTAACCATATCACTTCACGTGTAGTAGAAGCTTATGTTTCTATATTCACCTCACCGAACTCCTAGACAAAGTAGCTTGTTTTTACTTTTCCAAGATATAAGAGAATTTCCCAAGAATACACAAAACCGCCATGATTTTCTAGTTAGAGGACATTTAGCCCAATCGAATCAAAGATAAGCTTTAAGCTTAAGATTAGATTCCTTATTAAACTCAGAACTCGAACTCGAGACCCTTTCAAATACTTCAAAACCCTTAAAGCAGCTTTTAGATGTGATTGTAAAGGTTTATGCATATGTTGACTCAAATAAAGGAACAACATAACTAATATCAGCCCGGTATTAGTTAAGTATATCAATTTACCAACCAACTTCGATAGTTATTAACATTGTTCAACACTTTATCCTTATCGCCAACACAACTTAAAATAGAGTTTTCGTGTAAGGGAGTATCAACAGCTTAATGCAAGTAACCCATATTCATATAACAACTCCAAACAATACTTTCTCTCGTGTCATGCAAATACCCTTATCATTTTTAACACTTCTATTCCAAGAAAGTATTTCAATTCTCCCAAATCTTTAATCATAAATTTAGAACTCAAAACTTTTGAAGTTATTGATTTCTTTCTCATCATTACCATTATAACAATATCATCAACATATACAAGCAAAGCAACAAACATGCACCTTTTTGTTTCACAAACAAAGAATAATCAAATTTACTCTGCTCAAAGCCATGTTCTACCAAAGGCATTAGTAAGCTTAGCATTCCATTGCCTAGAGCTTGCTTAAGCCCATATAAAGATTTATTAAGTTTGCATACTTTAGAATCATCTCCATCATTAAAACCTTTAGGTAATTGCATATAAACATCTTCATCAAGATCACCATATAAAAAGCATTATTAACATCTAACCGATATAAAGGCCAATTTCTACTAACAAAGAATACTTATCGACATCCGACAAGAACTATTTTCACAACAGACTAAAGGTTTCATCATAATCAAATCCTTCTTTGATTATAACCTTTAGCTACTAACTGCTTTATATCTATCAACTTCCCCAGAGACTTATATTTGATTTTCCATATCCATTTATATCCAATAGCATGTCTACCAACAGGTAACTTACATTCAGTCCAGGTATTATTTCTATTTAAAGCTTCAATTTCATTATTCATAGCTTCAGACCAATAAGGACATTTAACTGCTTCTTCATAACTTTTAGGCTCAACAGATTTATTTAAAGTAGAAGCAAAACACATATTGATCCTACTCAAATTAGCATAGCTCACATACTTTTCTATTCCATATCTTACTTTAGAGTGCATCACATAGTCATTAAACCTAATAGGAGTTTTAGACTCTACTAGACCTTCTTAATACAGTGTCTCGCACATCTTCATTTACATTTTCGCACTCAAGAAAAACTAAACCAAGATTTTCAAGATTTGTATTGCCCTCGCACTGTGTTGGTCACCAAAATGGGTTGCGAAATGCCAATCTTCATGATGCATATAAGTAGCATCTATTTCATTATCACTAGCATCATGTGAAGATGGCAAACTACCATCCTCAACTCGGTGCATCTTCCCTTCATCATTGGGACTTTGAGACTTTTGACTATCAAAACTTCAAGTGTTCAACCTCATTTACACTACTTGTATCGCTTGAATCACGTGTTTTCATTTTAAAGGAAAACATTTTCATAAAATCTCACATCTCTTGCAAAAACACATTCCTTGTATCTAAACTCAAAAGTTTATAAGCTTTCTTAGTAGATGAAAACCAATGAGAACACATTTTTCGCACCTATAAGACAACTTATCATGATTATTCAAAATAGTAGCAAAACAAAGACAACCAAAAGACCTCAAATGGGAAAGATTAGGTTTAGTTTTATACAACAACTCATAGGGACATTTACCATTTAGAATGTAAGATGGCACTGTTTATAAGATATACAAGCAGCTAGAACACAATCGCACTAAAACACAAAGGAATCCCCTTGAAACATAAGACTCCTAGCTACATTGAGCGGTGTCTATGTTTCCTCTCAAGAATCCCATTTTGTCGAGGTGTATGAGGACAAGATGTTTGATGTATTATACCAAGATCGAAAACATTCCACTCATTTTCTTGTTTACAAATTCAAGACCATTATCGATCTAACAGCTTTGATTTTAACATCAAATTGATTAGAAATTAAGTGTATAAAAGAATGTAATACATCAAACACCTCATCTTTAGTTTTAATCAAGTAAGTCCACACACTCTAGAATAATCATCAACAATAGTGAGAAAATACTTATATCCTTCTCTACTTGTTACTCGTAAGGACCCCATAAGTCAAGATGAACAAGTTCACCAAGATTCTTAGACTTATGATCGACAAAGGAAAGGTTCCCTAGTTTGCTTAGCCCTATGATGATTTCACAAAGAGATAAGAATTCTTGGATATACCAAGATCCTTCAAGAATGATAAGATCGATCGCAGGATGACCCACTCTATTATGCCAAACAAGTTTAGAAACATTATAAGACATGATCATATTACACTCACCCAAAGTATTATCGATCGCATATCAAACAAATATAATCCATCGACCGACTACCATCCCTTAACTTTCTCCTTTTCAAACTCGAATATAACAAGTATCTTCATCAAAACCAACAAACATTTTATCGTCTCTAATCGCTTTGTTAATGCACAAAAGACTCACACAAGAACTGTGAACCACTAAAACATCATAAAGAGTCACATTATTAGTTAATTTTAAATTTCCAACATGACTTATAGTGGCAAGAGTACCATTGGGATGTCCAACAAGAATCTTAAGACTAGAAATGTCCACAATATTAAACATACCAACAAGAGAAATGTCAAGTGTCGATTAGCACCGAGTCTATAATCCAACCCAAAGATATAGTTTTAACAGAAAGACTAGAATTCCAAAGAAATATTTAGAAAAATTAATATTAAACCAAACATTTATTAAAGAATGAAGCCCTACCGCCATATTGGCATGTATGCTTCTGAGAACTATCATTGATCAAAGACAAGAGTTTCTTCATCCGCCGTAAGTAAAACCGTAAGAAATATTTGCAGATGGAGTAGTAGAAGATTTTTCAGACATCTTATTATCAGCATTAGCATTATAACCTTGTCTAAAACCATTTTGTTTAACTGGATTATTACTCTTAACAAAACCAGGTGGAAAACCAATGAGTTCATAGCATCTTTCAATAGTATGTCCAATCTTACCACAGTTTTTACAATTCAGATTAGGATTAGGACCTCTATTAGCAGTATTAGAATTGGAACTAGTTCCTCTAGTGTTGTTACTGTTATTATACATTCTTCTAGTGTTATTAAATGATTTAGCAGCAAAAGAAGATGCATTAAGTTTAGACTCAGAAACACTAGAGGACTCAGGAATCCTCCGTGAGACTCCTCCCTAGACACAACAAAGATAAGCATCTTTAACCTCGTAAAGGATCTCTCGTTAATAAAGCGCTTCTAACAGTTGATAGCAATCATCAAGACCCATAAGAAATTGCATCGCTTCATTAATCACGATGCAAAACTAACTCAAGATTAGCTTCACAAGCACATTTATGTTCACACACATTTAGGCAACTTAGTTAGAGAATCAAATTCTCCATAAAGAATTTAGCCTATGATAGTAATCAAGAATGTAACTACCACCTTGTTTCACGAGTTAATCTTTTGCAATAAATTGTATATAATGCACCCATCAACCTTATCATATGTTTCTTTCAATTCTTGCCAAATGTAAGCAAGATTTTCGTAATAAACCAATCCCATATAAACATCATGAGACACGTAATTCATAATCCAAGTTAAGACAATAGCATTGCATCTATCCCATTGAGCGCACAAGACATTACTAGTAACAAATGATTCCTTAAGACAAGTACCATCAACAAAGCTATACTTATTTCTAGCTTGCAAAGCCAATTTCATAGCACCAAACCAAATTCTATAATTCTCGGCCCAAGCGCTTTAAATGGAATAAGAGCAGCCCACTATTATCATTAGTTTGAATATGAAGAGGATTACCTGCATCTAGATTACTAATTAACACTTGAACATTACTACCACTAGGCTCATCTTCAATAGCCATAATAACCAATCAACAAGAACAAACAGTAAAACAAAACAGAAACAATAAGCAACAAGCAATAACAGCAATACTAACAAATAACCAGAACAAATCAACACAACCAACTTCCAAGACTGCCCAAAACCTATCCTCCTTCGACTTAGACACAACAAGAAACTAAAGAACAGAAATAACAATCTATAAAAACTACAACTCACACCCAAGAATAACCACAAATCAGCCAGAAGACTAGGAACAGTCAGAGCAGGTATTCGTACCAATCTAGGTTGGCAGATCAAGATGTTAACTGTCCCTTTTGCACCTTCTAAACCAAATTTGTGTTATCTTAAGAGAAACAAAGTACTTACAGAGATATATCATGAAAAGATACAAAACCCACCAGATTCAATGAGTCTAGCAAGATTGTATCAAGAACAGGCCCAAGAAACAACAAGAAACCACCAAGGATGAAAACCCCCAAAATACCAAATTAGGGTTTCAAAAACCCTAACCAAGAAACCCACAAAATCACCAGATCCAATCCCAAACAGAACAAATCAACAACGGCCGTTAAGAAAACAACCTCAATTAACCAATTCAACCACCAATTGCAAGAATCCCCAAAAAATTTCAAACCCTAAAATCTTAAAACCACCAGATCGAAACCGCAAGGCCTCGATACCATGTAAAATGATCAAGAGCACACAACAATTCACAAGTACACCCAACCAACCACCCTTTGGTGTATTTTATTATAACAAAGTTAAGAAGATAAGTCCCCAACCGGATGCTTACCAATACAGATATAAAGAAACAAGATCGATCTCTACTAGGTAGACACCAAAGAACCTTACTACATATATCACTCAACACTCGACTAAACAAGATCAAAAGAGATTGATCTTGATACAAAGAACCAATCGATATCAACAATGATATCAAGACAAATATCAAGAAGGAAGAATATGTGAAACTTAGAGAGAGAATCGAATACGTAGATAATGAGAGTGAATGAGAAACCCTAGCAATATTAAGAGATTATATACTCAAGAATATTTCACTTTAGCCCTCAAACTTCGCTTTTATCCTTTTAATCTTTTAACTTCTTTAGACTTTCAAACTTGACAAAAGAGATCCTTCATATTATTCAACATAGTTTTCTTTTATATTCGAATCAACTTATTTAGCTTTTATACCAATATAATGCTTATATTTAGCCACCCATGTTTTACCTTGAGCAACTTTGAGCTCGAATTTGAAATGTGTTTGGTTAAAAGGTCTCTTGATGGCGGAAACAAACTATGTGCTCCTAATGAAAGTCAACAGTCTGAAGCAACCCAGAAGAACCTTTACGGCTAGTGCGCCTTTTGACTATTCATTATAAGTCCCAAACTCACAATATACTTTTAAGGTGATAATTTTGACACCACATGATATTGATCATTAGGCACCTTTGATCACAAAAGAGGAAATAAATGCAAGGTCGCCGAATAAAGAGACTTGGCATATGAATATTCTGAGCAGATAAATATACTAAAACTACCTTAATAAATTTAACAATTTATCTCCCGTCTTCTGTTAATTACTTCTGATTCAAATGTTGCATCCTTCAGTTACGCAAAAGCAAGTACATCAACTCACACTTCTCTAATGAACATCCGTGGATCCCTGCTGCTGGTTGAACCGGTTAGATATTAAATTTACAACCCAAAAGTAAAAACTTACAACCAACTGATCAATTTAAGATTTCCATATTAAATTTTGCAAGTTGGTTTGTCTTAGATCTAAACGATTTGACCTTTTGAATTTGGTTATATTTGTTGTTCTTTTGATATTTGTTATGAGTTGGGGTTGGCGTAAATTACTCCAGCTAAGGGAGGTTGTAAAACCATTCTTTTGGGTGAAATTGGGAAATGGTTTATCTACTTCACTTTGGTATGATCATTGGTCCTCTTCTTGCCCACTTATAAACTTTCTTAGTCCTCGAGACATCACTAGGGAGGGTTTCCATTAGGGGTGTGCATGGTTCGGTTTGGGTCGGTTTTTGGCTAAAACCAAACCGAACCACAATGTTCGGTTTTTAGAATTCAAAACCAAACCGTTCGGTTTTAGCGGTTCGGTTTTTTCGGTTTGTTATCGGTTTCGTTTAGTTTTTCGGTTTTTCGGTTTCTAACCGTTAATATTTGGGTATGGCCAAATTATACCAACAAACTTGGTTTACGTACAAAATTAGTTATTATTCTTTACTTTTTTCAATCTAAGCATAATAATGTTTATTGATAATTCTACAATTACAAACATATAAATGGTATATTCATATAAGTGAACATACACGTAATCATTCGAATACTTATTGATTTATTCAAACAAAACACGCGACACAACAAACACACATATAAATATAAACATTAAAGATAAATATATTATAAATCCACTTACAAAATGAATATTAAATTATAAATTTAATTTATTTAGTTATTTAATCATATTATATTAATTAAATATTAGATATTATTATATAATAAAACCGGTTTGGTTCGGTTCGGTTTTTGCGGTTTGGTTTTGATTTAAAACCAAACCGAACCGCATTTTTCTTTTCGAAAAGTAAAACCGAATCATCGGTTTTAGTTTGGCCGGTTTTTTCGGTTTTTGGTTCGGTTTCGGTTTTTTCGGTTTGTTTTGCTCACCCCTAGTTTCCATCTTCAAAACAAAGTGACTGGTTTGATTGTGAATGGCCTCAATCATGGCTACATAAGGCCCCGGATATTGGCAATATTGTGGTTCCTGCCCTTGACGGTTTACAAACCGATGCGAGACAATGGTGTGATCGTAATGGTAAGTTATCTTCCTATTCGGTTGCAAATGACCTCACCATTGTGGTACCGCCCCAAGGACGGACCTTCATGAGACCCGGGGGCTCCCAAAATCGCGTATGTAAATATTATAGGTTTTAAGGGTAATTTAATTAAGGTTACAAACAAATCTCCTATTCGGCCCTCCCAAAATAAATTTGGCCCCTCCAAAAAATATGTTCAAGTTCCGTCTATGACCGCCCCTGCACCCTCAAATGTACACACGTAAAAAAGTTTGAACTCTTGACATCATGTAAAGAAAACAAAGACCTCACCATTAGGTCATTTGATAGTGGGATTCGAATTGTGTTCTAATCCAAAGTAGATGGATCTAGTGTTTGTAAACTTGCACAATATGTTAAACTTGGGCATCAAGTTTTACTAGTATACATGTTTTATTATTCATGGCATAGAAATATTTTTGACTTTGTATTGTTGGTCGATGGTCACAAAAGTTGCTCGACATATCCAACTTTTTTTTAGAGTATTGAGATGTAATTATATTGTAGTACACTCAACCTCTTGAATGAATATTCAAATCTCATCAAAGACAAAGATGTAACGTATAACTTGCTCTACTCAATTTTTTTAGTATCAAGCATTAATATACTTTGCTTAATCATAATGCGAACTCGGATCATTTATGTCTTATTTTGCCAGTTGTGGCGATATTTTCTAGCTAAAAGTTACATGCAAATACATATATTAAATGCATTTCATCAAGTTAGACGAATCATATGTATTTTTTGTCATTTACGCGTTAAATCTGTTGATAATACTACTTTTCGGCATTTTCACTTCAAAATCATTTTTGAAACTAACTAGAATGCATCGAAATAAATAAAAATGCATCCAATTCAAATTGATGCATTTTAAATATATAATTATAGTCATTCTCTTCATTCTTTTTTGAAGTATTTTTTTTTCACCGGATCTTTACCCGTTTATTAAAAGTATATTTTGAGTATAATTATATGTATAATTATATTTTGGTTTACATATACGCAAGGTTGTAAAATCGCTAGGCCAGCTGAGGCGGTTTAGGGGCCTAGCGATTAATCCGTTAAGCGTGATTAATCGAGATTAATCGGATTGGAATTTTATACAAAATTGTAATATTAGATATTATGTTATATTATACGTATGGCGTAGTTAATAGGCGATCAAATTTCAAATATTTCAGTTGTTTAAATATAAACATAATACATAATTCTTCAAAGTTTTAAGTCAAATATAGATATTATTCGGTTTGTTGACCATTTTAAGCGATCTTTGACCGATTTTGTCAATTAATCTATTGTTGACCGATTTTAAGCGATTTTGTCGATTAATCGGTTTGTTGACCGATTTTAAGCAATCTTTGACCAAACGATTAAATAGGCCGATTACGATAAATCAGTGACTTAGTGAGAAATGATCAATGATTATCGAGTGATTAATCTACCGCCTTGACCGATTTTTACAACAGAGCATATATGCATGTGATCACTCAAAGTAAAGAGAGCAGTAAGTTGGCTATGGATTATGGATTTATGTTCTTGCCTTCTTGAAATAATTTATACAGGCCTGAATAAGATAACAGCCCATAAAATATGGGCTTAGTAAAAACCAATTCTGGACTCTGGAGTCTGGACCATTAACAACTGTTTATGAGACCAACAAGTTGCAGTCCGTAATATTTATCATCACTTTGTTGTTCTTTAATATGCCAAAATATTTATCAAACAAAATAAAATTGATTCATTAAATGTGATATGTTTCAAGTTCCAAATCCAGCTAGGCGTAAACACTCATGATGTGATCACACCAACCTTCCAGAAAAAGGAAAAGACTTTAACAGTTTAACCGGATTGAGAATTAGTTGACCAAAAAGTCGAAATTGTGATTAACTGAGGAGATCGAATACCCAAAATTGATATATTAGACCAAAAGATAGAAATAAATACGAGTGGTACTACGACAATTATTTAAAACGTCGTCAGCTACCCAACCCAGTGTCGTTTAATCTAACTTATGTATTTTTTTTTTCGAGTTGAATGAATCATAACTATGTGGCATATGCTTTCCCTCATGTGTTAAAAGTAAGACATGATCATTTTGTCAATGGTTATTTGCAAAATATCCATGTACACACGTGTTAGAGGATGACATAAAACTCCAGGACCACATCTAGAAGTTAGAACTAGTTTTGACATAGTAACGACTAGTTTTGTGAACGTCAACAACAAGGTTCAAGTTCAAACTTGCGACTCGTAACGTGTGGTTATAAACACAAGTTGCCGTCCTCTTAAGCTGTCGATTTTCTTGTTGTCGAGATCGTTGTGTTCACAATGAACTCGTTTCACATCGGCTCACGTAGCAAATACTATATGTAAGAACTTACATCTATACACGTACATGTACACTTGAAGAATTAACGATACATACTTTTTGGAATAAATATCATATTTAAGACCCTAAAATCACTTTTTTGTTTTATACAAACTATTAAGTAGTAGCTAATGAAGAAGCTAGAATACAGGTTAGCTGAGACTAGAAGCTAGCTTAATTTATAAAAGTTGTTTTGTAATAAATTGTAGCCCATAATTTTATCTTAAAGATAAGCTACCCTAAACGCTTATTCAAAGAAAGATTTAAGCGCTTTTATTATAAACGGCTAATCATTCCAAATGTTTTTCCAAAACGCTTAAACGCTAAACGCTAATTATTCCATTTACGCCGCTACCAAACACACCCCACGTGCTATTTTTCTTTTGTGTGCTTTTTTTTTTTTTTTTTTTTTTTTTTTTTTTTTTGTATGCTTTTGCTTCCTTGCCTCTCTTGCGTTTTCCTTTGGCCTTTTGTCCTTTTTGTATGTGTTATCCCGTGGCTTATGCTTTCTGTTTGTTTGTTTGTCCTGATTCCCTTAGCTTTTTATGATGCTTTTTATTTATTGCTTATTTGCTTGTTTCTCGTTATATATTTCTATGATTCCTTTGGTCCTGTTTTTGTACTTTCATGCTCTTTTTTTTGTACTTCTCTCAACTCCATAATTACAACTTGCCGAATCTCTTTCTAAAAACAGCCACTCTATTGTCGGGTTTTATCCAGATGGTAGGAAAATGATCTGTATACGTTTCACCTCCCTTTACCCCACTCCGACAGAATTGAGTTTGTTGTTGTTGTTGTACGCTAGAATCACTTTGAATCCCAATTATTACACCAATTGTCAATAATTTTAATTTGATTAAAGTTTCAAAGTTGGCTGGATGATTTTGGCACTATATATCGAGTAGACATATAAAGAAAGTGACATTAAAAGAAATTAGTAGAGGTATATGTCATTGATTGGAGACGTAAACGGTTCTTAATAGAAGAAGAAACACCAAAATAGAATTGCGTATCGTATGCATATCATTTTCTCAATTTCTAGTGTGCACGTTTTGCGACCGCGACAACATCTATGTTTTAGACCCGTAATTTGTTCTTGCCTAAACATTTCTTTAGTACGTTAGATTTGCTCATCCATATATAGAAATTGCTTGTCCTCAAGGTTCACCTAATTATTGGTAATTATTTTTTCATTTTATGTTTATATGCCATTTTATTTGATTTGCCTGTGTAAGATATCATATGTGAGATTTTAAATAACAAGTATTGAGAGTTTACAAATTACAAACGAAATGCAATGGGCTAAAGGTAGCCGGCTAATAAGCCCCAAACGAACAAGGTAAACTAATACTAGAAAAATGAATAATAAATATGAGTTACATGCATGAAACTCTTGTACTTCTTATCAGTACTTTAGTAAAGATCCACATTAACTAGTTTCGTTCATTTATAGAAGTGGCATGACCCACCTTAGGGACGGACTAGGGGTTTCTGTTATTAGATGGTTTAGCAGGCTCAAGCCCGGTTTGTGAGTTTAGGGTTTGGTAGGTTTTATGTTATGATTATTATAAATAGTCAATCAATAAAAGATGATACGGACGAGGGTTTTAATGTTTTAACATGGTATCACAGTTCTAGGTCTGATCCTCGGACGTGGTTGGCCACTTTAGCCGCCGCCTCAATGCCACCCCGTCAAACTCTAGCCACCGTCGTTTATCCGTGCTAAAAAAACAAAAACAAAAACTGCAGCCAGATGTTTGACGAGATCAGTGGCCGTGGCTTCGTAAATAAAATTCCGAAGAAACGCATACCGGAATCGCAATCGTAGTCACAAGGACGCAGTGTCACGCGCGAGCACAAGCATGCATTCATAAACCAAGCAATTTTTTTCAAATTACGAATTAGCTACCTATCAAAGTCCTGATTATTCATCAAGATAACTATTTTTAGTTTTATTTTTGTTTTTTAAGAATTAATGTTTCTTGTTTGTACTCCAATCCGAGCTTTCATGATTTCGCTGCTCGGATTGCGGGGGAGTATTAAATGGTTTAGTAGGCCCAAGCCCGGTTTATGAGTTTAGGGTTTGTTAGGGTTTTATGTTATGACTATTATAAATAGTCAATCAATAAAAGATGATACGGACGGGGGTTTTAATCTTCTAACATCTGTGAGGTCTCGGTACACTCATAAATTTTTTTGATCTACTGTTAATTTTTGAAAAAAAAACATCAATTTTTTCATAAGACATCTTAAATGCACTTGTTTAATCGAATTGTGTTTCTAGTTCTATTTAGTTAACTATTATAGAGTTAATTGCATTTTTGGTCCTTGTGGTATGGCCAAATTGTAGATTTGGTCCTTAAACTTTGAAAATATACTGGACGTCCCTATTTTAAAGTTTGCGTTGCATCTTTGGCCCCTGTGGTATGGCCAAATTGCAGATTTCGTCCCCGTGGTATAGCTAAATTGCATATTTGGTCCCTAAAACTTTAACGTAGTTTGGGCCCAGAGGACCAAACATGCAACCTAAACCTCAAAATAGGGACGTTCGGTGGCACTTTTAAATTTATAAGAATCAACTGCACTTTGGCCACAACATAGGACCAAAAATGAAATTAACTCACTAATATATTATGGTTCAAAAAAATTTGTACACCTAGTCATATTTGGTCCAACTTTTGTCTCTAACCCATCAAAGATGGAACCAACTTGTTTAACAAAACATCACAATTTTTAAAAACCGGATAAATTTAAGAAAAATCCAACTTGTTTAACAAAACTAACACTACGTCAAAAAATTCAGGAGTATTTCGAAACCAACTTTAATTCCGTCACTGCCCCATCAATCATTCGTTGCAAGTGGTAAGATTTTTGTATCGTTAAATGACACAATTACTCGAGAGAAACGTATAAACAAACATAACTAGTCAATAAAAGTCCGATAAAAATACCTCTAAATTATGGTAGGGTATTAAGCGTTCGTGCCATATATGAAGGCTTGTGCCATTATTTGACTATCACCACTAACGGTTTGAAAGGCTCGTGCTCGTTGTTTGACCACCTACCACCAATGAGTTTGGAATATGTCTCAGTGGGCCGTTTTAGGGAGTGCAAAAAGTCTTTTACACAAGGTTATCGTTTCATGGAGGTCACAAAATTTCGTGCATTTTATTATTATATATACCCAATATATGAGGCTTCAATCTAATTAGTAATGCATTACTCATACATATATTTTGTGTGTGTATTTAAATGTTTCTTTGTGATGATAGCACAAGATCACGAAAATGAAAAGACAAATACTGCCTCAACCCATATACCTTTTTTGTCTTAAAATAGCTGACTTTCTTAAAAATTCAATAATAATAATAATAATAATAATAATAATAATAATAATAATAAATCGTTAACTGCACCCCTCACCAATTAAATAACATTTTTACCTACAGTTACATATTTGAGTAAGAAAATAGTACTCAATAATAATAAGTTTGAGTTTAATCCGATGAGGTTCCTTTATATAC
Source organism: Chrysanthemum lavandulifolium (assembly GCA_022545495.1). NCBI lineage: Eukaryota > Viridiplantae > Streptophyta > Magnoliopsida > Asterales > Asteraceae > Chrysanthemum > Chrysanthemum lavandulifolium. The sequence goes on from CM040244.1 coordinate 281,278,987, forward strand.
GCAATCAGGTGAGTATGAGTTTTTTAGATGTACGTAGTCTAATCATGATATGCCGTGATCATTTACGACTATTTTCACGATCAACTCAAATATTTACCTTGAGTTTTGAAACTTAGAATTCTCATGAAGACACAATATAACTTACCTCAAAACCAATTTTTACTATCTATAACTGTGATCACTAATCACTATTAATGCTATAATTAAGGTCATATTAAAGCTCTTAAAAATGTTATACATCCTAACTTAAATGTGTGATGTTCCCATCATTATTTCAGATTTTGTTAACTTGTTTTATTTCTATCCATTTACTTTTCGCCTTTATAATTCCTCATAACAAACTTTCTTCATTTTTTCTATTTTTGGGTGAACAACTTTGTCTTTCTTGACCTAAAGTTAGAATTTTGATCGTGAGTGTTCACAACCATATGTCGTGATCTTTTTCCTGCTTCTATCACTTTTAGCTTGCATAGTTTACAATTTTTACATGACATGTGACATGTCTGTCACTTCACATATATTTTTATCGTCTTGGTTTTACTTCCACATCGACCACCTTGAAACGCGTCGAAGATGGTGAAAAGGTACAAATCGGTTGCATAAGTGCCCATCTTGTGTGAGATGTTTGTATGTGTAGATGTTTATTTAATAAATTTTTGTGAGATATGTTTTTAGTGGTGTCATCGGTCTTCTTATTATACTAAGTTTGTCATGCAGAAAGAAAGTTGATGTGGCAGTGATGTTGTTGATCTCTTTGTGATCACTATTACATTTAGCCTTAGACTAAGGGGGCGTTTACTAAATTAAATGATTTGATATGATGGTCTTAATTATTAGCCTCTTATAAGGAAGAGTGAAACTTTAATGTCTCTCTCAATTGAGAACTAAAGTTTTGGGTCCTAAGTGTAAACACCCCCTAAGTGTAATAACTCGGTTAGCTCTTTGTCTCTCTCGATTAAGAGAACTAAAGTTTACGGATCGGGTAATATCCACGGTAACCGAAAATCGAAATCGAACCAAACAAAAAAAAAACTGAACCGAATTGGTCATAACCGAACCGAACTAAATATTTGGTTATCGGTTTGGATATGATTATGGCATTAAAAACCAAAAACCGAATCGAAAACCGAATTTCTATAAATATATATTTTTTCTATGTATTTATATGAAAAAAAATAAACTAAAACTCTTTTTTTAGTATAAATGTTTCTATGTATTTGTATAAAAAAAATTACTAAAACTCTTTTTGAATACATTATTTAAGTTTGAAAATAAATTTTGTACTAAAATATATATAATTAAATAAAAAACTAATTAAAATTATATAATTTGGATTATTCGGTTTGGTTTCGGTTATAGGGGTTTGGTTTTCAGTTATTTGGTTCGGTTGAGTCAAATTTGAATTCGGTTCGGTTCGGTTTGATTTTTGGTTTGACCCAGAAAAAAATTAACCGAACTAACTGAACCGAATAACCCGATAACCGAACCGATAAACACCCCTAGCCCTTACTACAACGATCAACAGGGATGCGTTCTCTAAGGACGAAATGAAGATGCGACTGTGTGTTTGTTTGTGTGTGAGTGTTTAATTTAAAATGTATTTTTGTGAGATATGATTTTTGTAGTGTCGGTCTTTTATTATATCAAGATAATTATAAAATAATTAAAAAGAAAAGAAAATTAATGTGGTAATAAAAAATGATATCGGTCTTCTAATAATCACTACTGCACTCGGTCTTAGATACTCAACATAGGACGATAAAAAGACAAGTAAAAGTAAAAATGAGTACTCGTATTTAAGGCCGGATGCAAGAAGAGCACTGATCGATGAAGAATCGATCCTCACTCGATCCTTCTTCTGTGGGGAATCGATCATCAAGCATCTTTCATCCCACATGGTCGTCTGACCGATCGAGTGAAACAATACTACCCCATTTAATTTTTTACTACCCCATTTAATTTATATCATGGTTGCTTTTACTGTGGCACCCAATCGCTTGAAAGTCGTTGGAAAGAGAAAGCTGATGTGACAGAGAAAATAAGAGTGATTGAGTTGCTTTACTGGGGCAACTACCTATTTTCCTATTGTAAAATACGAAACATGGCCACATGGGTAGAAGTGTACGTGAACGTCCAAGTACAACACATTGGTCTTTCTCATCAAATGTTGATTACTCCAAACTGATGCCGTTACGTCTGACCACGTGTCACTTTCCACCAACACCTTATTTGACACGCGTGAACCACAGGACCAAGCAATCTCAACCCTTGATCTAGTTAGATATTTTGACACGTGGCATATGTAGAATACTTGTTTTCAAAAAAAAAACTAGCGCAGGTTACGCAATACCTTGTACAGCACACCACTTGCTAACTCCCTGTTCACGAAGTTATACACCAATTAATATTGTCAAATTGTAAAGGTAACGTGGACAAAATATCATTTCAAGTCATTTTCAATGAAAAGTAAGAAGCTAGTAACAAGTGGATTATGCTAGACTTGGGTTTAATTTTTGTTACTAATTTGAGTTTTTCTAACCAGTCTTTCTAAGGTGGGTGGGCGAACTATAAAAATTTTGTGAAAAAGGCGAAGAATTTAAAAAAAAAAAAAAAAAAAACATTAGATGAAGAGCTGAGATGATGAAAAAAATAAAAAATACATTAATGCGCTTTATGGAATTTATATAAAATTTTATGAGAAGGTCAAGAATCTTTTTTTCAAAAAACATTAGATAGAGAGTCGAGATGAAAAAAAAAAAAAAAAAATCGTGAAAAATACACTAACGGCTTTAAAGGGTTGGGACCTCCTCGCCTTCAATATAGCTCCACCTCTACTAAGAAAGACTGAGTTAAGACAAAAAATACTCGAGGATTCATAAAACAAACTCGGTATCCATATTTTATTTGAAAATGTACGTTTGTGCAGGGACGGAACCAGAAGATAAAGTCACTAAGTGCATTTATGAAAAATCAAACAAGACTACATGCATAACTTTCTGAGACCGAATGCGTTTATGAAAAAATAGATGATTTTTAACAAAATTAACACTACTAGACAAAATTTTATGAGTGTCTCGGGACACCCCTGGTTCCGTCCCTGCTTTTGTGTGAGTCCCTAAATCATTTTTCGCAGGTCCTGAGTCATTTTAACGTGTCTAATTAACTTGTGCCTGTCTAGAGCAAATCCTACTAATTTATAGTATTTGTTTGTAGAAGATGATAACTTGTGAACCTTTTTATTTGCAACCTTTAACTCATCGACACTTTATTTTGATATGTAGCATCATTGTATTATTAGAAGAATATGTAGTTAGGCATGAAAATTAAGAAATGAACATCCTAACTGTTAAGGAAAAAATATTATAAGTTTCTCAGAGTATAATATCGTTTCTAAATTGCTTATGTGATACGTTTTTAAATATTGATAACTTAGTTTTCATATCCTACTCTTAATCATGAAGATTTTTATTATTTTATCGACGTTGAAAAACATTTAGCACGATACATGATATTTAAAAGACGTCATTTTCAGAACAGAATTTTAAAATTCTTTTGTCATAAACACTATACATAAAGTCTATTTATTTGTGCATGTATACTTGTCGGTCGAAGGTTTTTTAAAAGTAGTCATTTCATCTTCAAATAAAGGTGTGATTATTTGTATTTCACCTCTCTCATAAAGCATTACAACATGATTAAGAGCATGGGGTGGTGTGGGGTGAACTCAACCCTTTTCATTTGGGCATCACTTGTGCCACATCACTGCAACACACTTACTTAAAAATACCCTTCAATCACAACTAACTCAAACCTCTTTATTTGAGCCCTATTCACCATCATCTTTTTCTTTTCCATATTTTCTCGGTAAAGGGTTTACCCCAGAAATATATAACCAAAAATAATGTTAAGATAAACTGGAACGCTACCGAATACACATTAACCTCAATGAAAAGTTGATAAAACTAGTGTTTATGACATGCCATAAACACAAAAACCTAGCTATTTAACATCAACAAACTAGGCATAAACAAGTAAAAGACTTGTAGCAAGCGAGCGTCCGCATCCAAACCACTCCACGCAAGTGGAGCAAGTTAACCCAGAAGTTTGCTCCTTAAAACCCTTTCCAAGAAACCCAAAGGAAAAACTTGGAGTAGGCATATTTTCCAAACACAATAAAATTTATTTCATTCATTTAAAATAAAAATACAACTACAATACGGAAAATAAAAAAAAACATACGATAAATAAAAAAAAAACATACGAAAAATTGCGGTTGTGACGGATAGAATTGCGTTGGTGGTGGTTGTGACGAATAGAATTGCGGTTGTGATGGTTGTGATGGATAGAATTGCGGTGGTGATGGTTGTGATGGATAGAATTGCGGTGGTGATTGTCTTGGATATTGAAAAGGTTAAAATCCGACTTGTGAAGAAGTGTTGCTTTGAGACGATGGGGTGGACGGGTTTGACGAAGACGAGTTGAGGAGATTCATAAACGACATCTCGTTTGGATCTTTGGACATTTTTTGTTGTGGATTGAGATGGTGAAAATAATATATTTTTGAATTAGAAGTGTGAATTTTTGTGTAAAATATGAGTATTATTTATAGAGTGGGTGGGGTAATATTTGGGTTTGAAAAAGCAAAAAAATAAAAAAATCAAAATTTGACCGTTTCAATTAAAACGGTAAGATTCAAACTTTAAACTTGAAATTGGGTTTGACCTCTAGTGTGTCGTTGTAGTGGTGAGAACCAAAGTGGCGAAGGGAGATGGTGTCGTGGCGGTGGGCGGCGAGTTCCGACGAGTGTGCCACGTTGGAGTGGCGAGGTTTGCTCGTTGTGATACCTCATGCTCTAAGCATTGTTGTTGTTTAAAACATGATTATTATTAAAAGACAAAAATTACATCGTTGGTTTTTAAATTTGTCAAAAAAATATCGTCGAAGGACAAAATTTGAGATTCTCGTCGCCGTGAGTCCAAAACTTGGGATTTTGGGCCAAAGGGGTCGTTTGACCCGTAATGCATAAATGACCTGAGCATTACGGGTCAAGAGACCTCTTTGGCCTCAAAATCTCAAGTTTTGTCCACTGATGATGCTTTTTGACAAGTTTAGGGACCGACGAGTGTATTTTGTCTTAAAAATAAATAAATAAAGAGCTTTGATATAGGGACCTAACTAAAGGGACCTAAAAAATGACCTAATGCATAAATGACTTGTACAGTACAATTATTGTACACGTTATTTATGCATTATGCCACATTTTAAGCCCCTTAATTTAGGCACATTTATCATTTTTCATAAATAAATAAATAAAAAGAAAAAAAAAAAAACGAGTAAATTTCGATACTCTTATGTTTACACGCTTGTTTTTCTTCTTGTAGAACCCACAACAATAACAAAATCCAATTTTGCCGAATCAAGGTATGCGAAAAATGAGATATAAACAATCACACCTTTATCCGAAGGGTGGCATAGAGCAGGTTCAGCTGGAGTTGCTAAAGGAAAAGACATGGTTGTATTCTAAGTAATTCGAAAGATAGATGGTCGTGGTCCTTTGATGGATCGGGTGAGTTCTCGGTATCCTCGGTTAGGAAACTTATCGACGACACTTTACTTCCGAATGGTACTTCGAAGACAAGATGGATAATGGCGGTTCCAATCAAGATTAATGTCCATGCTTGGAAAGTTAAAAACGATTGTTTTCCTACCAGATTCAATATTTCTCGTAGAGGTATGGAGATTGAATCTATTTTATGTCCTATGTGTGAGAGGACGGTTGAATCGTCTAGGCATTTATTCTTCTCTTGCCAATTAGTTTGTGAGATTATTTTAGATCACTCGATGGTGGGATATGGAGTACAAGGAGCTTAATTCTTGTGATGATTGGTTGGATTGGTTGTTGTCTATTCGGCTCCCGATGAAGCAAAAACAGGCGTTCAAAGGTGTATGCTACATTGTGTGGTGGTACACATGGAATTGGCGCAACAGAACGATTTTCGGTCAAGAGATTCCTCCAAAGGAAATTATGTTTGATGAAGTTGTTTCGTTCTTTCTTTTGGATTCGGTTTAGAAGCAAAGCTAGTTTTAGTTGGATTAAGTGGCTTAAAACCCTAATCTTATTTCGTTACGTTTTCTAAATTTCTAGCTTTTTTTCATTATAAATATGCCGCTCAAAAAAAAAAAAAAAAAAAAAAAATCACACCTTTATCCGAAGATAATGGAATTGCTTCCAAAGTTCTTGTAGTAGGACCTTGCGAGATTAAAATGTTTCCTGTGCCATTACCAACTGCGGACCTACATAAACTAATCTATTTATCTAACAATAAGTTACATTCAATATTTCTGGAAAAAGTAACCAACTTTTCCAAAGACCATTAAATATGTACTAATGATGTTTTAAGTGGGGTGTGACGGAAAGAAAAAGTTCCACAAATATGTACGAAAATGTTCGAAACATCAAACATTCCTAGATATTATATCTCTCTTTTTCTAATATATATTCACACAAGTTGTCCGGTTTTGATATACTCGAATATCAATCATAATGCTATATTTTACTCATCCACATTTTAATAAGTTGGAAGAGGCCTGCAGAAAATCTTTTTGTTTTATTGAATTAACTATAGAGAAAGGTTCACCGAAAACTTAAGATCATCCGTAATAGAAGATCGAAAACTTAAGATCATCCGTAAACTTAAGATCACCGAGTCTTCATTTGTTTTCTTATTACGATAAATTGATAGTGAAATTGGTTGTAAATTAAAAAAATATATGATGTACCGCTAAAGTGACGGTAATAAAAGCGATCTTGAGGTCTCCTTATATAACACTCGGCCTAAAAAAGTTACAATTTAGTCTTGTATATATAAAATTGTTATATAAGTTTGATACATGATACATGTTAATTTCATCTTCACCAATCTCACATACTTACCACACTAATTAACAAGAGCTTTGAACACCATATTATACTCATAACAATTTAAACAAATCATTCATTACTAACTAAAGGTATAAATTAACGGTTAAAATATGTGGTAACACGTCTTACGTATAGTTATATAACTAATGTTAAATAGTATAAAAACAGCTAGTATTTCTTTTTTATTGGATGGAAATTGTCATGAAGAATCTAAAGGCTGCTAATAATTATACACTTGCTACTATCAGTATTAGTTAATATTATCTTTAAACATCATTATCATAACACGAAAGGAACATCGATTATAAACAAATGAAAAGTCTATCTCACATGTTCCTTTTCATTTAGCAAATTTTATAATCATAGTGTATCAACAATTACTATCTCCGTTTCATAATAATTGTCCAGTTTGATTTTTTTGAGTTTTTTTTGTTCAATTTTGATCACTAATATTTTTATTTGTGTTATATAATATTTAATGAAAATTATACCAAATGAAAATACATTTAAAACACAATCTTTTAATATATTTTTCGTCAAATATTATATTACACAAATAAAAATATTTATGGTCAAAGTTTGACAAAAAAAAGTTAGAAAATTTAAATTTATGAAGGAATAAGTCCCCCTTAATCCTTATCTTATATTTCTATAATTCTATGTAATAGCTGTGTAGGTTTCATTGAAATTTCGATAATCTATATTCTTACGTAAGAAAACTGGTTATTTTTCTTTATTTGTTCTTAATTTAAGCTTAATATGTTATTTCAAATCTTTACATATACGTATGCATATAGATGAAACATAAGAAATGCAAATCACACACACAAAGTTTAGTTATTATCTAAAACGTATTACTCCTATATTGTCAAGTAATCATAGAAAGATTGATTGGCGTGGTAAATGGTGTCTTTAATTACGTGCCTAAACCTACATGTGTCGGTGTTATATGGTGACATTAGAGACCCCATTTTTCACAAACCAATAACTTATCACACATCTTTTGGGCGTATAATTAGTCCCATCTTTAGCCCAAATCGTTTTCCGTAATACATATAGACGAAATGCATTTATAAACACTAAAATAAATATATTTTAAATCCACCTGCGCAAGGAATATGAATTTCGCAAAATAAGACATGTAAACGGATCACTAGTACAAGTGTGCAACATTTATTGAAGTTCATTTGTCGACACATAAAATCTATATTTACTGATCTTGTATTGTCATTCACTCGCTCGTTTGTCGACACATAAAAGTTATATTTACTGTTCATTGTCGACACCCATAAAAGTTGGCCTATTCACAAGGTATCCGATACCTTTCACAAAATGTTTATTTGTTCAAATCTTATTAAATATGCATGTGAAAGTTGTGACAAAAATAGTCTAAACATTTACTTAGGCTACGCGTAACGATAATTGCGCTCCCGCTGTCATATCAGCGATAACTCAGATTTTTCTCTCTACAACTATTTTCATAACCAATTGACTCTAATAGTGACCGCAGTCACTTTTTTTTTCTTTTTTCTTTTTCTTTTTCTTTTTTTATTTTTTGAAAAATAAAATGAAAAATTCATTAATAATTAAAAATATTACATTAATAATTTAAATAAAATAAAAAAATCGGAATAAAAATTTAAATAAAATAGAACAACTTATTAATGTTCTTTGGTTTGATGCCAAGTGTGTTCCACTTAATCGACTTTGAGGCTTAGATGAGTTTCCTCGTTAACTATATCTCTAACAACTTGTAACGTTTCTTCATTCGTTTGTATGAGATCATCATCAGGATGTTGTTTCTCTACATAAAAGCCGGGAGAGATTGCCTTCTCTTTGTCATTTAGAATTATATTATGCATGTGTACATCATATTCGTTATTTTCTTTAGCAACATCGGTCGTGCGAGAGTTCTATTATAGCTTACTTTCTCATTAGCACGCCAAACGCTCGTACCACATCTTTTCTTGTTGCTTCGTGTGTTTGCTTATATCTTATTCGATTCGTATCATTCGAACCTGGCTTTGAAATAGACTTAACAATAACAGAAAATCCCGAATATATCCCCTTAATATTATAATATGCCATTTATAAGTCACATCGTTAGCCACAAACGGAACAACTTGTGCTTTCCCGTCTTTGAGATCATAGGCGATTGATGTAATAACGTTAACGTTGTTGTTACCCCCGAAAACACCGGAAGTTTTCTTACCCATTTGCATAAAGTTTGGAAAGAATCAAGAGAAGTTTTCTCACTCATTTGCACATAGTCATTTAGAGCATCAGGAACAGTGTCGTATGCCAATTGACGAATTGCAGATGTACACTTCATGAATGGGAAAATGCCAATCTTTCCCGTGCAATCGCTACTTTGTTAAAAATACAACACATTACCAGTTAATTCCCGAACAATGCGTGTGAATACCCTTCAACTCATTTGGAACCACTTACAAATAATTTTTCATCATACATTGAGTTTTCGAAAAGTAAGCGGCAACTAGACGATCATTAGCACCGTAACGATCTCTATCTGTCGTGTTTCGTGGGATTTTTGAGATTTGAGTAATGGAAGCTTGAATAAGCATAACGACATCTTTTAAAAACTATTGATCGGTACTACTAACTTCATCTTTCTCAACCGAGGATGTATAAAAAATTGACCTGAATCCATTTGTTTAAGTTGAGAAGATTAAAGTATATAAAGATGGGTCTAAAGTGTGTATAAAAACAGAGAAGTATTGTGGTATTTATTAGGTAAGTACAATCGATTTATTTATTTATTTTTTATTTTTATAATAAATGATCTGACGATCAATTTTTTAAACGTTATATTTGTCTTTTCATAACGACTTGGTCTTAAATAGGATCGACTTATACTTTTTTTCTTTTTTAGGTATAGGACGCGTTGAGGGAGGCCTCTAATGTGGAGGACACGTCACCCTTGGGGTCGACCGAGTCGTTAAAGTTGTTATTGGGGTCGACCGAGCCATTAAAGTATGTCTTACGGATTTTAAACCAGATTTAAAAAGAACCATGTACATTTCGAAAACTAGCTATCATTATAAACACACTTGAGGACAAAGTGTATTTCGCAAAAATCCATAAGTGTCCTAAAACCCCCTAGACTCACCTTGTTCGGTGGTATGAATATAACTAAACCGTATACATCTTTAGAGGAGTTAATCGGGTCGGGTTGATCAGGTTGAGGTCAATTCGGGTTGAGGATTAAAAATATTATATCTGAACCCGACCCTATTTAGATTTTGGGTTATTCGGGTTCAGGTCAGACTCATCAGGTCGGGTCAATTAGGGTTCGGGTCAACTCGAATATGAGTAAAATGATAAAAAGTTGTCTAATTCAATAAGTTTACATAGATAATTTATAAAAGTTAGATTAAAAAAATACAAAAAATCCTTATTTGGGTCAATCTGAACCCGAGTCAGTCAAATATATTCAATTCGATATCCGATCCTATTCAGCATTTAGGTTCTTCAAATCGTCCTGCTTAAGATTATTGACTAGAGTAATCTGACTCGAATAAGCTTAATCGGGTTCAAGTTCAAATTCGGGTCGCTTTAAGTACTTTTTTGACACTCAGGGCCGGACCTCTTTGAGGGTAGGGTGGGTCCTGGCCTCCTCAAAATTTACGACACCAAGTGTAAATATTATAGGTTTAGGAGTAACTTTGTTAAGGTTACAAACAAATTTCCGATTCAACCTCCAAAAATAAATTCACCCATTCTAAAATAAATGTTCAAGTTCCGCCAGTGTTAACACCCCTAAGTGTCCTTTTTCATCTATATATATATGAAGCAAAAAAACTTATCCGTTTAAACTTCTTCCAACACTTCCCCCTAGCTAAACCGGCACAATAAAGAATCCACGTAAGCAAGCAGTGAATAAAAGCTTCCAGAAACACTGCTTCTTTCAACTTTCCGTTAATTCCGCTCCATCCCAAGGCTAACCCCGTCATTTCACCCACATTCCTTCGCCTTGCCGCTAAGCAACATTATTTTCTTTCCATAATTCCATTTTCCTTCCTTCTTCCTTTTAAATAAATCAATCCCTCATAAAAAATCTCCATTTCATAAAAGCAAACTAATTCATTTCTTCCTTTCTTTGACTCCAAAAAGTCAAATCAATTCTCTCAAATTCTTTCTTATGTAAATAAAACTAGTGTAATTCAATTCATTTGATTTCTCATTCATTCAAACTAATTCATTCATTCATTAATTCTCAAACCACAGGCTCTAAATTTTTATAAAAAAAATTCCAAAATTTTATAAAAAAAAGTGTTAGTGAATTAATACCTGATGGCAGTAGCTATAACAATAGCACTATACACAACTCCCTACGGATCACATGATTTCGATCATCATCAACGATCATCATCCACGTCATCATCATCACCGTCAAGAAGCTGTGATCAGTTTCACCAGAGTCCGGTATCGGTTATCAACGGTCCGGTGACGTGGACAACCTCTAGCAGCAGAAGGTTTTCTTCTAAAGGATTTGTTACGCACGTGTTTGGCACGTGCGTTAATAGTAATAGTAGTAAGTTAAGTTTGGAGGAGGATGATGATGATGATGAGCTTATGTTTAGTATGGATGATGAAAATGAAAGTTGTGTTAAAGATATGTTGTTAGATGCTCAGTTGAAGTATAATGTGTTTAATGACGATTTAGTTGTTAAGGCGTTTTTCGAAGCGGCTAAAGCTCATAAAGGACAGGTATAATGTTTATTTCTAGCTACGGCGTCCTTTGTGTAAGATATATGCTCATTTTTAGTGGCTTATTTTGGAAATTTTGGCTTATATAAGTAATAATATGGCCAAAACGAATAAGTAATAAGCCGGATATATAAGCTGAAACGAACAACCCCTAATAAGTCATTCTTCTTGATCATCAGGATGTTTGTTTTAAGATTATATAGCGGCCTTGTAGCTTATTTGGTTTTCGGCTTATGTTTCATGAGCTATTTTTGTGGCTTATTTTGGAACTTTTCGGCTTTTATAAGTTTATATAGTGGGCTTATTAGCTTATTTGGTTTCCGGCTTATGTTTCATGAGCTCAAAATGTTTTGGCTTATTTTGAAACTTTTAGGCTTATATAAGCTTGTCTTGTAAATTTATATAGCGGGCTTATAGCTTATCTGGTTTTCGGCTTATGTTTCATGAGCTCATTTTTTGACTTATTTTGAAACTTTTCAGCTTATATAAACTTATCATGTCGTAAAAAGCTTATATAAGCGAAAAGTTACAAAAAAACTCATTCAAACCCAAAACCTTATGAAAACCACTAGAAATCCAAGAACATGAAAGATAGATGATCAAACCATGGATCTTGATACCAATTGTAACATATTGGTTTTGTCAATCATCTATACATACACAAAGAAGGTCGAATGATATGTGGTTTAGAGGCGTAAAGTCGAGATGTTCTGTAGAGATAAAATCCAAATGAAAGGTTAGATTAGCAAGTGAACATCAACCCTCTCCCTTGTAGGGAGAGGTCTATTTATACTAAGGATTATGCCCTCCTTGGTACGTGGATCGAGCATACAATGGGTAAATACCGTCCTTCTTCCACGGTGTTACTTATACTACTTGTAAACTAACTAATATAACCGATATGTCTACGAGTCGTAATATGCTAAAATTTTTTGGGGTGACCGACACTTCTACATGGATTTTATAAATCATAACAAAATTGGTAGCATATGTCAATCAATGAGTATTGCACTAAAATCAAGTCTTTGGCGGAGGCTTAAAAACCTTGGCTCGTTGGTTAGTGAGAAGAATTTAGTTTTCTATGCCTTTTAACGGACTTGATTCACGATTTGCCACTATTTTCAAAATCATACGCCATCGTGAACCCCTTTCAACCTTTGAAAATGGCACGAAACTAGCTACTCTTGGAAGAGTCTACGTTGAATAAACAAGCCGATGGGTCTAACATATTTGATAGTAGTGGTCTCCTGATAACATTCTTTGGCATCTCACCTCGTCGGACTCAAAGGTCTCAACACCTCTAATAAATCTCTCGGTCTCACTCACTTATGCAATTACTTTAATAAAGGGACATATAAGTTCGGCGATCATTGTAAGTTCATTCATGACCACCGTAATAGGCATGGATTGCAAACTAAAAATCCCTGGTAGAGCTTTTGGTCATAATAGTTCCTTGGGTCTTATGTGTGGTACCTCAGAATTCAACATAATAATTTGAGTTGGGCTCCACTTGGATATTACAACAATCGCATAGCCCACTGAAATATCCATTACCCATCTCGTCCCCATCATACAACCACGCTGACGCTACAACTCACCCATGACGATGCAGCATTGCACTCTTCTCACTTGAATTTCAGCAAAGAACCTCAACGGGTCCTTTATACGGCCCAGCATGCAGAAATTCTAATAGCTTTGGTCACGAAGTAGCTCGATGAAACGTCCTCTCGATCCGCTCGACAATTTATCCAACTCAAGCTACATCACTTCATAGTGCTTTTAGTAGTGCGACCTTGCAGGACTCAACATGGAATATGGATGGGTGCCTCATCTCATTTAGATTCTAATGTAAATAAGTTAAGTACTAATTTTAAGTTTTAAGCAACGCTTATTTCCATTTGACATATTGGTTACATTAATTCTATTCACATTATCAATCGGACATAGCATTATCCCTACCCTCCTCGTCCTCTTCATCTTCATAATGTATTTGTAACACCTAATATCATTAAAACCTCATTTATGCCGTCAATTTACTAGGGATAAAAATTGAACTATTAAATTTGGCGCTTTTGTTTTTCTATGAAGGATTTCTTGACTAGCCATATCCTCCTTCGATGTGGCGGCTCGGGCGATCTCTATCTAGTTACCAAGATGTCAACTATCCCTCTTGCCTTCCTCTCCACGGTTCCTCTACATGGCACCAACTTCTCGTTCATCACGGTGATGATATTTCACGATCTCTTATTTCTCGTGATATTTATTTCATGTAATAAAGACAAAAAGTCTACACATGTTTGTCGCTTGGCCAACTTAGCAAACTTGTGAAACTTCCTTTTCTAGTTTGGATACTATTGTTGAACATTGTTTTGATATGTACTTCTTCCCATTGTTATATCGTGGATTTATCCTCTTCGTAATAATCCGACATGTTCGATAAATTTTGCATTTTCGTACTTATGTTAAAAACCAATTTAAATGTGAAATAAAAAGTTTCCAATGTGAGCATCTTGATGAGTTCGATAATAACCGACTTCATTCACTTTATACTAAGCATGGTATATAATTTCAATTCTTTGCCCAAAAATCTCCCACAAAATGGCAAGGCGGAAAGGATGATTTGCACCATAAATAACGTCATCAAGTGACCCTACTTTTCAAGCACACCCATGATAAGGTTTTAAAAGGTACCATTTCGAGGGTCAGCTAAGTCCTTATTTGATCACTTTTGTATCCGTTATTGCTTAATATCGTTTCTTTCACTTTTAGGGTCTCGTGAAGGCAAAATCTTTGAATGGCACTTATTTGGACGAAAAGGCGCGATATATGGAAGAAAATGGCCAAAGTCGAAATCGAGACACTCACGATTCTTGAGAAGTAGAAGGTGGCCAACGGGTGCTATTGACGCCGTCCCAAAATTATTGTGACGGGCGGAACCCAAAACGCGTATTTTCAAGAGCGGGCGTCTAGTTGTGAGAAGAGGTCAGTATTACTCGAACGACCTAGATGCAATCCGAGGCACGTCAGTCGAAGAGAAGGCGGCGTCACGGACATAAGGTGGCCGCGTCCAAGGTTAACGTGGCCAAGATTTAACCCTAATGGCGGCGACACGCAGCGCGTCCACTAAACATAAGGTGGCCGTGCATTGTAATCTTATATATAGAATCCAAATTTTCGGTCTTTGTGTGGAGAGTCTTTGGAGTAAAAACCTAAAAGAACTCTAAGGTGTCTTGTCACGTATTTTAGGGTTTTAAACCTATCTTACATCAAGATAAGTCTTTACTTCATTAATTCAATTATGTCTTTGATTATTTGTGTGTATGCTTGCATGTTCTCCATGTCAAGCTAATTTATTTGTGTGTTTGCTTAGGAAGTATGAAACTTAATTATTGAATATTGATTGGTTGTTTCTTATCTTAGTTGATTAATGATCTAGTAATGCGATAGGTCATTCGTTGTGTACTTAATGCTTGATTCATCTTTGTGAACCTTAGAGTATAATTACCCGAGTAATTGTAGGCTAAACCATCGAAGAGCGCCTTAGAGTAGGAGTCTATAATCTCAGTGGGTTTGTAGAAAGACCCTTTGGTAAGTTCAAAGAGTTGGGAGAAAGCATGCCCTACAACTTTAGACACAACAACGCAGACTAGGAATAAGGCGTGACACTCAACCATCGATAGGAGATAATTAAGGAGTAATACAAACTAAGTAAAACATCTTTAAACTATCATACGAGCACACATTAATTGACATAGACTCCCACAACCTTAGTTTAGATAATTAGATAATAGTAGAGTAATCGGTGAAATACCAACCCCCAAATCCAATAACAGAGATTCTGTACCTTTCCATTTTTCATAAAATATAAAAAGATAAAAATAATCTTCCTCGACGCTTAACCTTAGCGTGAGTAACTCCCTACTAGCATTCCTATTCCCTAGAGAATCCATATCAATACGGGTGACTTACCCTAATTACTACACTACAGCGATTAGGTTCCGCCTGGGGTGTTATAAAACTTGCTCAAGAAAAGGAAGTTCCTTTGACCCCGAGCGGCGCGTGTAGCATTATCAAGTTTTGGCGCATTGCTTGCAGTGAATAGAATAGCTAGTTAGTAGTCCACCTAGTTTAGGTTTCTTTGCTTGATTCATATCAAGTAAATTTTTCTCATTTTTAGATCTCTCTGGTATCCCTTCTTCGTAACCTTTGTTCAGAACCCCATCACTTTTCATCATGGAAGGTGATAAACCTTTACCATTCATCAACCCACCACCGAATGACCCGCCCAGAGCCCGTACTCTTGGTGAATACTCAGACAAGCCACCTAGGCTATAGGAACACCATTGAGCTTCCGACCAAGCCCGAACTACGACCTGCGATCAGGCGCCATCCGGTTGGTGCAAAGCGGATGTGCATTCCATGGACTTCGTTGAAGATCCAAATCGACATCTCGAGGGATTTCCTCCGAAAATCGATTCCATCGACCTTGATCTTACTACTCGGGAGACCACGCTGCCGTCTCTTCCATTCTCTCTCGGGACCAAGCTAGTAATTGCTCGAGCGACTTCACATTCCATCTCGAGTTGGGATGATCTTACTTCTTCTTTGCTCAATTTTTCCAGGAGAGAACCACTAAGCTTGGCGAGACATCTTGACATTCCAACAACTCCAGGACGAGTCTCTTTACAAAGCATGGACTCGATTTAAGGAATTACTCCGTGAACTTCCACACCATGGCATTGATCTTTGCTTCGAATCCAAATCTTCTATGATCATACCGATTTCATCACTCGGCGATCCATTGATCGAGTCACGTGGAAGACTCAATGACTTTAATGCGCAGCAATCATGGGATATCATAGAGTAGCTCATCGATCAAAGCTACGTAAGATTGGGTGAATCTCCCGAAACTCCGATTAACGTGGTTAATGCCATATCCACCTCCTCACAGATCGGATACACTCGAGAGCGCAATTGAGTGCCACCGAGAGGAATTGATTATCTTATGGAAAGGCGGAAAAGAGCACCCGTACAAATTCCTCGAGATCATCATCAATCCCTTTCACCAACCGCTCACACCTCTTCGGAATCCCAAGTCGCGAGCAAAACCCGAGTTCAGCATGGCGCCTGCTCTACTTCCCATACCACTTTCACTTAAGCTTCAAGGATCAAATGAGGGAGTACATGGCGGCTCACACTGAGAGATTAGCCAGTTGAAGAGGAGGTTTATAGGCGGAGAGGAAATGCAAGCAAAAATGAAAAAATGATGGATTCGTAATTGAATTTACCAAAACAAAGGCTCCAGAAAAAGTTCTGAAGAAGCTAATGATTGCCTCTCACTTCATTCAGAAACGCCTGTTTCCATCATGCACTAGAATGAAAATTTGAGATGTGGAATCTTGAGGAAAGCACGAAGGATGAGTCCATGCCTAATGATGAACACGAGACCATTGAGTACTACCTGCTAACGAAATTAACAAGAAAACCATTGCAAATCAAGTAAACAACTTTAGTTACAATGAAGTTCTTAGGGAAGCTCTTGAAGAAAAAATAGCGGAAGAAGAATCTGACGCTTTACCTATGGAACCTCTGTATGAGTTGGTTATAAAAAGCCGTTAACAAGAAAGCGAAACACCACGTGGAATTTCATGATACAGCTTAGTATCGGTGACATGGACAATATAAATGCCTTGGCGATCGAGGGACCGATGTGAACATAATGCCATTGTCAATCTATAATAAGTTAACTAATGAGAGGCCAAGAAACCGACCTTAGACTTTCCTTAGCTAATCATACTTATGTCCACCCCGTAGGAATCATTATTGATGTTCTAATTGAGGTGGCTAACATCGTTTATCCGGTGGATTTCGTAATCATTGATGTTGAGGAAGATAAAACGTACCCTCATTCTTGGGACACGGTTCTGGCCACCGCCAAGGCAACCATTAAATGGAGAAGGCATCATGATACTCAGCGGGAAGAGTGCACGCTAGGATACCCATCGTCCCAAGATATCCTCTTAAGATCATGGAAATGATTACGGTGGAAATCGAAAAGCCCCTGATAACAATGTTGCAAGAAGAAGAAGTAGGAAAAAGGGCTTAGAGACTTTATGGTTCAAGGATTGTATCGACATTGTGGAAACCCGATAAAAGTTAAACAATCCGCCTCATTACCTAAGGTACAAAAAGGACCCTAAGGAATTTCTAAAGGGAGAAAAAGTGCTCTTGTATAGATCTCGGATAAGTGGCATTACGAGGAAGAAACAAACCAAGATGGTTTGGGCCTTTCTGATTAAGGAGACCAATTTAAAAGATAAAACGTTGCACATAATTGCGGCGTTGGCAAGGAATCCACGAGTGCATACATCTACCTACACCTTTCGATGAAGGAAAAAGAAGAGTCAAGAGAGGTGAGGTGAGCGTGGGAGCACGACTACGAGTCTAGCTACAAGACTCTTTAATAAAGAAAAGTGTAGGTGGGAGGCAACCCATACTTAATTGTTTGCTTGTTAGTGTATTATATCTTTTATTAATTGTTTATCCTCGTGTTTAAAATTGTAAAAATGCTTTATTTTGTTTTAACCTCGTCTTAATTGCATATAAAGGTATTTTACATAAGGGATAAGTGTAGGGAGGATTACACACGTTTCAAGAAGCGTAAACATGAGAATAAAAATTAATTAAAAGATATTTATGTTTGTTTGTTCGAGTCAAATGCTTGTATCGAGTCATAATGGATGTTTTCTTGAAATTTTTCAGATTCTAAAGATGTAAATTTTCCGTAATTTTTCAGAAAATCGTGAGACCGGTTTTGTCGGGGATAACCGACGGCGTCGAGATTGCAACTCGACGGCGTCGGGAAGGAGTAAAAACATCATTACTTTTTCTCGCTTTCGAGCTACTTATAAATTTTGGAATTTCCTGTGTCTTAATTTTCTTAGAAGTGTCAGAACATCCATTCCACAAGCATTATATCCTAGTTTAAATCGAGTCTTATATATATTATTACCGCCGATTTCTGTGAAGGTTTCGTTGTTTTTCTTCAAGTGTGCGGTTTAGTTTGTCGAAGAAGTTACATAAGATTGGAAGGAGCTTTTCGCATGATAATTCTTCTTGGAAAGAGTTTAACCACCACTTTACACGGATCCTACCGAGCTAATCGGGGGAGTATTAGTTTCTTTCGCTTTTAATTACCTTCTTCTGTCATAACTTTGATACTTTTGAGAACATTGGGGACAATGTTCGGTTTAAAATGTAGGGAGGGAAAATAAAGCAGGGAACTTTGAAACTATGCTTATCCTTGATTATTTGCTTCATTCGATTGTATTTGTGTAATAAACCATGAGAAAATGTCGGTTGTGGTAATTTTGGCACCAAATTTAAAATTTTTCATGACATATAGGGTGGGCCATTAGTCTTAACAAAGCGTCTCATGGATAGGAAGTTGCATGACTAGCACAAAACCCTTTACCACCCAAAATGTGAGGATCGCCCTTAGATTAGTAGGGAATTAAAGCATTCATCTTCAATGCTTAGAGTGTGAACCGGTAGTATATTAGATTCTAGAACTTGTTTTGTGATGCATTCCGAGATACATAAGTGAGGCTACACTGTGTAGTTAGGAATAACTAAATGATAAGAGGCATTAGGATAACCACTTGTTTGATACCGTAATATAATTACTTCTTCCATATCGGTTGAGTAATTCCCCATACCCTTTACGTTGTACTCATTTTTAGTACGATACCCTCTAGTTAACCCCTCGTAGCCTATCCTTTTAGCGGTTCTCGTGATGTTTCGGTTTTTAGAATATCAATGAAAAGCATTGTTTACACCCCACCCCCAAATATACACCCAAATCGCCTTAGCCTACCCTTATGCACTCACTTTTAGTGCAAATGTTTATTATCACCCGAAACCCTAGTTCATTATTATCTAGTTGCTTGCATAAGTTGCTAAGTCGAGTCATATCCTTTGTATCTGATTTTGGGATGATTGGGATTCATGAGAAAAGTTAAAGTTTATGAAATGACGGGAAGGAACGTTAAATTCAAATTCCCTTGTTTGCGTAATAATGTACCCCAAGTGTTTTGATCTTTTCAATTCGAAGTCAAATTAGTAATAAGTAATAAAACTCAAGTAGTAGGATGTGCCTATAACCCATAATTTTGAATATTACCATAGAGGATGGTAGAGTAAAGTAAAAAAAAAAAAAAAAAAAAAAAAAAAAAAACGGCTACCATCCTTCATCTATCCTTTAAATTTATGTTTGTTTATTTTAGTTATCTAGAGTTTAGAGTGTCGAGTCTTGGCTTAACAGCGCCATTCTTCATATGCATTTAACATAGAGATTTTTGACTTACCACCACTAAATAGCCTATCCCACCAAACCCTTATTTCCTCACCGTAAGCTAACGTTACAACCCTTTAAAGACCTCTTTGATAGTCTTTCCTAGGTGCTTCACGCCAAAGCGATGGAGGTTTGATCTATTCTCAAGCCTATGGTAATCTATGTACTAGGACGGGTTAATGAGTGTTTATCTTCCATTTTCTATATTGTTATATTTCATATATACACCCGAGAGATGTGAGTATCCAAACACCCCATGTGAGGTGCTAGTATGTAATTCCGTGCTTGTTATGACTTTCTTGAGGCTTATATGTGTTGTGGACCGTTTTGAATTAATGCTTCATGACCCTAACTTATAAATTAATTGGCTAAAAGCACATTTGCTTGAGGACAAGCAAATAACAAGTGTAGGGATATTTGATAAGGTTTTAAAAGGTACCATTTTGAGGGGTCGTTTAAGTCCTTATTTGATCACTTTTGTATCCGTTATTGCTTAATATCGTTCCTTTTCACTTTTAGGTCTCGTGAAGGCAAAATCTTGGAATGGCACTTATTTGAACTGAAAGGCGCGAATATATGAAGAAAATGGCCAAAGTCGAAATCGAGACACTCACGAGTTCTTGAAAGTAGAAGGTGTGATCGGGGTCTATTGGCATGCGTAGTCCCAAAGGTATTGTGACGGGCGTAACCCAAAACTCGTATTTTCAAGAGACGCGTCTAGTTGTGAAAGAGTAGGCCGTCGCTACTCGAGGCAACCTAGATGCAATCCGAACTGACGTCGGTCAAGAAGGAGCGGCGTCACGATATAAGGTGGCGCAGCGTCAAGCCAAATGCGTGTGAGCGAAACCCCAATGGCGTGCGACATCGGCGGCGTCACTAAACATAAGGTGGCAGCGTCGCAATTGTAATCTTATATATAGAATCCGAATTTTTGGTCTTTGTGTGGAGAGTCTTTGGGTAAAAACCTAAAACGAAACCTAAGGTGTCTTATACGGTATTTTAGGGTTTTAAACCCTATCTTACATCAAGATAAGTCTTTACTTCATTAATTCAATTATGTCTTTGATTATTTGTGTGTATGCTTGCATGTTCTCCATGTCCGGCTAATTTATTTGTGTGTTTGCTTAGGAAGTATGAAACTTAATTATTGAATATTGATTGGTTTTTTCTTATCTTAGTTGATTAATGATCTAGTAATGCGATAGGTCATTCGTTGTGTACTTAATGCTTGATTCATCTTTGTGAACCTTAGAGTATAATTACTCGAGTAATTGTGTAGGCTAAACCATCCAAGAGCGCCTTTAGAGTAGAGGTCTATAATCTCTAGTGGGTTTGTAGACAAGACCACTTTGGTAAGTTCAAAGAGTTAGGGAGAAACGCACACCCTACAACTTTAGACACACAACGCGAACTAGGAATAAGGCGTGACACTCGACCATCGATAGGAGATAATTAAGGAGTAATACAAACTAAGTAAACACATCTTTAAACTATCATCGAGCAGCACATTAATTAGACATAGACTCCCGCAACCTTAGTTTAGATAATTAGATAATAGTAGAGTAATCGGTGAAATACCAACCCCCAATCCAATAATTCGAGATTAGTACCTTTCCATTTTTCATAAAATATAAAAAGATAAAAATAATCTTCCTCGACCTTAACCTTAGCGTAGTAACTCCCTACTAGCATTCCTATTCCCAGAGAGCGATATCAATACCGTGGTCACCCTAATTACTACACTACAGCGATTAGGTTCTTCGCTTGGTGTTATAAAACTTGCTCGAAGAAAAGGAAGTTCCTTTGACCTGAGCAGCGATGTGGCGTTATCAACCTACCCCTACCTTTTGGGTGGAGGATCTCCATATGGCCACACACCTAATCAATCTTCTCCCTTGACCACCATTAACAACGAAATCCCTTATACACGTCTTTTCCAAAAGAACCCGACCCGCATCACATTTTGGTCAGCCTTTGTTATCCTCGCCTCACAAACTTGCACCGGGCTACCCCATGTATCTTCTTGGGTTTCCGCCTACTTACCGTGGTTTCGTTGCCTAGACCTTGAAGCGAATAAAATTATTACGTCGTCGTGTCAACTTCAATGAAACACAATTCCCTACTGCTTAATGACACCAACAACTCCACCGTGACACTTTTCTAGACTCTAACCTCAACTACTAAATCAAATCTAAATACTCAAGGCACCCTCACTCACCCAATACACAAAATTCATCCCATAGTCAAACACAACACAAACACACCTCCCACTGGCCATTATACTGAATCCAGCATTACTCAAATTGGTCCATCTGCAGTTAATACCAACCCAACAAGACCAACATCGCCCAATACCACCCCAACCAGCCCACTCTCTCCCCTGAACCCATCGCCCCGCCCTTATAACTCCCGACCGCTCGACCCGGTTAAGCGGCCCGAACTATCGCTAGCCTAAAACCTAAATTCGTCCTCTTAATCCGATGCGCCTACTATACATTCTAATATCGACCCAACACCCCATCGACATCTTCGATACCAACCGCTAACCTCCTTTCACTTTCGCCGCATGATCACTCGATCCTGATTGGGCATTGTCAAACCTATCAATTTGTTTGTCTTTACATACTTCTTCCCTTATCCCATGCCTAAATCTCATTTCTTGCTTCTCAAAGACCCTCGTTGGTCTAATGTTATGCATGATGAGTATAATCGTTAGTTAAAAATGGTACTTGGATTCTTGTCACGAGGCCCCTGAAGTTAATATGGTTCGCTCTATGTGGTTATTTAAGCATAAGTTTCATCTTTGAAGGGACATTAAGTCATTATAAGGCACGATTGGTTGCTAATGGTAGTAGTAAGCAACTTGGTCTTGATTGTGATGAGACTTTTGTCAGGTTGTCAAATCTGCCACCATTGGCACATTTATTAGCCTTGTTGTGCCTCATAGTGGCCTATCCACGAGCTTGGCGTTAAGAATGCATTTCTTAACGGTGATTCATCTGAGGCCGTCTACATGCATCGACTTCACGGGATTTGTTGATTCTAGATACCCTCGTCATGTTTGACTTTTGTAGAGATCTCTATATGGATGAAGGAGGCACCTCGTGCTTGGTTTCGAAGATTTTGTAGGTTATATGCTACGGGTCGGGTTTTATCATAGTCGATGTGATTCTTCATTATTTATTCTTCACATGGCTCGGAGGTTGCATATTTACTTATCTATGTGGACGACATTGTTTTTACAACTTCTTCTCTTGCTTCTACTTGATTCTGATGAGTTTGACATGATTGATCTCGGGCACGCAATTACTTTTTGGCATCTATGTTGTTCGTCATCCTCGGGGTTTATTTTTATCTCGTGAAACTATGCTCTTCATCTCCAATGACGGCGCGACGTGACCAATTCAAACCTTCTGGGATGCCGGTTGATACATACTAAACTAAGTCCCAAGGTGTTACAGTTCGAGATCCTACTTTGTATCGCAGTCTTGCGGTGTACTTGAAGATCTTACATTTACACGACCGATTTATCCTATGCGATCAAATAGATTTGTCTCTATATGCATGATCCAAGGGAGCCCTCATTTTGCGACTCTTAAGCGTATCTTGCGATACGTTCGAGGACTTTGGATTTTGGTCTACATTTATATTCATCCTCGGTTACCTCTCTTGTTGGTTACACCGACGTTGATTAGGCGAGTTGAGCCTCTACACGCGGTCGACTTTAGGTTATTATGTCTTCTTGGCTTACAATTTACTATCTTGGTCCTCCAAGCATCGGCCTACTCTCTCGCCCAGTGTCTGGGGTGAATACCTAGGTGTTGCTAACATTGTGGCTTAGATCGCATGGTTATGTAATTTGTTTCATGTGAGTTACATTCTCCATCACTATAAGAAAGTGGTTTTAGGATGAAATTTTTGGAGCGGTAAAAATAGTGCCAAATACACGATTTGGCACCTGTGGGGTAACCGTGACAAAAAGTAGGTATTGGAAGACTTATTAAGAAACTATTCCAAATCACGTTATGTGTTTGGAGCGTTTTCTAATAGTTGCCAAATACATATGTATTTGGAACCATTTGAGTTACCGTTGCCAAATATTTATGTATTTGGAATTTGTTGGTACCACCGATTGTAAATTTTTATATGTATTTGGAGCGGTATATGTTGTTGGTGTCAAATACTCATGTATACTGAGCAGTTAGTAAGAGCGATGCCAAATACATATATGTATTTGGAACATTATCTATGCGGTGCCAAATACTTATGTATTTGGAGCGATTTTATAGGTTGTGAAAATACAAATGTGTTTGGGTGATTTTTATAAAATGTTAATAATTCTTATCTATGTGGAACATCTTTTAAAAGCAATTCGATTTACATTTTTTTCTTTATCGTCTTGACTATATTTTTTGCTTTTATTATCTTGGAAATCAAATTAAATTTATAATTGATTCTATTAATTTACTCTAACATTTAGTAGCCCTTCATCATTAACTTTTAATCTCTATAATCAATCTATATATATCATTAATACCTATCATACACTAAAAGAAAAAGGACAACACCCATGAAATTTCCTAGGGAATTTTTTAAGGAAAGTATATAGGAATTCCTACAATTTTCCCAATCGATTATGTGTTCAATTATTAGTGATGGTTTTCATGGTGATTTTCTAGCAATTAGTGACAAAAATTAATACTAGCTAATCTATCGGAATTTTCTTGTGATTTTCTAGGGATTTTTATGAATAATATTTACTAGAAAATTTCTAGGTAAATTATAGCTATCACATAAGGATTTCCTAGTGACTTCACTGTTAAGTAGCTAAGAATAATAAAATGAACACAATGTATATTTTATATGTGTGTTTATATTGGGATAGCTATTTTTGTAAGTTGTGTCGTAATAATAAAGGACTTGCATTTAGTTAAACAAGTTAAGTCAATGAGCGTGTGTGGATGTGATTGCATCTATATATAAGCGTATGTCTATGTGTATAAAATGCGTGCAAGTACAATGAGGTTAGAAGCAAGGTTGCAAAATCATGAATCGGTAGTCGGCTCGACCACGCTGTAACATGTAACTGGTCTAAGCGGGATTAATCGGTGATTAATCGGATTAGCATTTTTAGAAAATTTTAGGTATTTACCAAGTTTTGTGTATTTTGGAGAGTTTTATGTATTTTGTGCAAGAATTTTTCTAAAAAAACTTGTAATAAACTAAAGCGGTTATTATAAGTGATCAAAATAAGTTCTGGTGAGTTTTGGGTACTTTGGCAAGATTTGTGGGTTTCAGGAAGTTTGACCATCATTGACCGCTGTTGATTAGCGTTGACCACGGTTGACCTATTTTTTGACCAGTTACTATAAATCGGCAAGGTTGGTGACCGATGGCGCCTAAGCGGCGTCGACCTTGTAGACCTTCTTTTGCAACCTTGGTTAAAAGTATTGGTTCTTGTTCAAGAGCTTTGAGGTAATAGATTTTGTAGGGTTAATTAAGGACTATGATATTGTTGTGGTTGTTTATCTAGTTTGTGGATGGACTAGGTTTTGAGGGCTTTCTACTTTGGTTATTTCTCATTCTACTAGAACATCATAATACCAATTCACATCTTATATTTTATTTTATTTTTTTATTTTATTTTAAACTTAAATTGATATCTTGTTATTGGATATAAATTCACTTATCTTCAAGTCATCAATGATTAGTATTACTATTACGTGTCATCGATGGTGTTTTCTAAGCGTTTGAAGAAAAACTACTGGGAACATAGTGTGATGGTTGTAATTTCCTAGAGATTTTGTGGTCTTATTAAATTTAAATATTTAATATCATCTCACAAATCTCAGGAATTACAACAATCCCCTAAACCTTTCCATGTGATTTACTAAAATTTATTTAATAAAACAATCATATGTGTGCTCTATGTGGAGCATAACACAATGAAATTTCTTGAAATTGAGAAAAAATAATCATACTACCAAAATGTTCTATTTGATGGACGCCGCATCGTAGTAGTTGTGAGTTGTGCCATGAGAATGGTCTTATTTTACCAAAGCAAAAGTTGTAGATATCTTTCTCCCAGTTTCGTGGCTGGAGATCATCAAAAGCGAGTTCATATGAAGAGTTATGACCAAAACAATACAAGTTTCAACTCAAGAGCATACAATCCGGTTATAAAATGAAAAGGGAAAATTATATATATCCAAAACAAACATCATATTCATTAATTCCATATTTACCGAAATGGCAAGTTTCAATGCATCGATGCAATCTTTTTAAGCATGTGTTGGAGAAATATGAAATTATGATGTTTGTTTTGATTAAATATGGAATTACCTCGAAAAAAAGATGGCTTTATTACGACTAGGGTGAGCATCGGCTCTAAGACCAGTACATAGGCCCAACAAAGCGGACTAGAAAAAGACGAATTAGACTCAAAACCACGGACCGAGGACCGGTTCAGGTCAGTCCGGTCCTTGATCGGTCCGGTCGAAGAAGGCATTATTGGTCGGTTTATATGTAAGGCGGGATAGGACGGGAATAAGGAAGGAAGTTGGAATCAGGCCCAGACCGTGGGTCGCTGGTTCGATCGGTTATTGGTCGATGCAGTCGGTTTACCCGGCTCAGGTCGGTTTTGGGGTTGCGATGCTAGAATAATGTTTTAAAGAAAAGAGGGCTTTATTTGTTTGATTTTTCTTTTGAGCGTTGAGCGGATTTTCCCTCCTGTTTTTTCACTTCAACTTTTTTTTTTCCTTTCCTTTCTGTGGACCCATATACACATTAACCCTAGATCGTTTTTCTTGTTCCCAGTTGGTGGCTTCTGTCTCAAAGTTTTCAACAATCAGGTATACAATCTTGCTTTAACATCCATTTAATCATAAATTCAAGGTGTTGATGATTTAAATTAAAGGGATTGTTTGTCCGAAATTTAACTCCTCCGGTACCACCATTAATGGTGGTTTTAAACTAGATTGAATATAGACTCATTTATATTATCTGTTAAATTTGTTTATTTTTCCCCAAGGTTCGCTTTTCATGATAACTTTGATAAATGCGGAAAATAGTTCCAGTTACAAGAGGCTTTCTATCATCGTGAGTCACCAGAAGAGTGTTATATGTGTTCTTAAGTCAAAACAAGGCTATCTATCCTCATTCCTCCTTTCTGTGACCATTATCCAACCATTTAATACTAATTGCAGACAGTTCCTTTTGTTCCCCTGGAAAAGATGTTAAATTTCTGTTTTACTATTCTATAACAGGCTGCCAATTACTATTCAAACAAAAAAATAAAGAAGAATTTGTTATTGTTCAGTACTTCTGTTATTGATAATGTTTTTCATTTTGTATTTGTATCATTGTATAATGTATTGTTCTTTAATGAGGATAAACAATGAAAAGAAGAAAAGAATTGTGAATGTTGTAATCGGAGGCACATATCTTCAACAAATCTAGCAACTTAAATTGGTTAATGCTATAAAATCATGATCACCATATGGGTTGGATCTCCCTCCTCGGCAAATTTGCTTGTGAAAGTAGGACCCTGAGACATTAGTTTTATACGTTTTAATTTAATGTTCCTGTTGCATTTTATTGTTGAATAAAAGGTGAAGTGGTGTTGATGTAGTGGAGTGGCGCGAGCGGCGCCACCTCCTCGACCTCACGCCTACTACTTCCGGTCTTACATGTAGTTAACAAATTATTGTCATGCTTTTAGTTGAGAAAGGCAACCGAGCCAAAAAGTTGCTTCAATCTTCGAAGAAATGGAAGAACGAGTACTAGAGGGAGAATTACAACCCATTTAGAAAAACCGGCCATGTGGTAAAAATAAGAATTTACGGGCCTGATTTGGCACTCCTATCGCAGAAAGAATAAGGCCATATACACCACGGCGTGAATGAACAAACGATCGACCGGCCACTTGCGGCTCTGATGATAACTCAACCATCATTGATTTGGTGTTTTTTTTTTTTTATGTTTTATACGCTTTAATATTAATTTTCTCGCTTTAACATTTTCATCCGCTTTATGATTTCGCCATTTTTACGCCGTCTGCTTTTTAATGCCGTCCGCTTTTACGCTTTCACCCGCTTTGCGCCGCTGAAGTTTTTAACGCTCGTCTGCTTTTTACGCTTTTGTCCTTTTTTACGTCATTTTTTACGCTTTCATCTATTTTGAGCTGCCGTCTGCTTTTACTGCTTTTACGCTGCTCGCTTTTTACGCTTTCATCCGCTTTTGCGCTGCTTTTCGGTTTTTTTATGTTGCTCGCTTTTACGCCAACTTTTATGCTGTTGTGATGTTTTTAGGTTTTCATCTTTTGCTGTTCCGCTACGCCGTTCCGCTTTTACGCGCTCATTCGCTTTCACGTGTTCATCCGCTTTAACGCCGCTCCGCTTTTTACGCCGCCTTTTTATGTTTCGTCTGTTTCACGCCATCCGCTTTTTACGCCGTTCTGCTCGCCGTCCGCTTTTACGCCATTTGCGGCCAACCGCTTTTACGCTGTCATCGCTTTATGCTCGCACATTACGCCGTCCGCTTTTACGTCATCCGCTTTTACGCCAACTTTTTTCGTCTGCTTTCAACGCCGCCCGCTCATTTATTTTACAAAAATAGAAACCATTAAACACAAACCGCTCGCAAATCGCACGGATGACAAACCGCTTGACCAAATCACTTCCTACTCAACTCGCTAAGTGTCAAAACGCTTAGTATCAAATCGCTTACTTGACAAAACGCATAAGTGTCAACTCGCTTAATTAACAAAACGCTTAACAGACAAATCGCATAACACACAAATCGCATAGTACACAAGTACACCCACTACTTCCACTACTTTGTCCTTTCTTGTCGTTTTGTCTCAATAGACAAACCGCTTCTTTGACAAACCTCTTCACGAAAATAGGACAAACCACATAAACATAGTGACAAACCGCTTGATTAGGCTGTCAAACCGCTTCAAAGAACAAATTTACGTGTGACAAACCGCTTCAAGGAAACTTTCAAAAAACCAAACTTTCTCACTCCAAAACACTACAACCAAGATGATTGAGACCTTCTAATTCAAAACCTAAGCACTTATGATAATTATAAACACTAAAGTACTATCAAAATTCAAACTTTAACACCAAAAATGATCCTAATGATGAGAACTACTCTAAACTCATTCAAACCCAAAAACCTTATGAAAACCACTAGAAATCCAAGAACATGAAAGATAGATGATCAAACCATGGATCTTGATACCAATTGTAACATATTGGTTTTCACAATCACATATACATACACAAAGAAGGTCGAATGATATGTAGTTTAGAGACAGAAAGTGAGATGTTCTAGAGAGATAAAATCCAAATGAAAGGTTAGATTAGCAAGTGAACATCCAACCCTCTCCCTTGTAGGGAGAGGTCTATTTATACAAAGGATTATGCCCTCCTTCGGGCTGTGGATCAGGCATACAATGGGTAAATACCCGTCCTTCTTCCACGGTGTTACTTATACTACTTGTAAACTAACTAATATACCGATATGTCTACGAGCTGTAATATGCTAAAATTTTTTTGGGGTGACCGACACTTCTACATGGATTTTATAAATCATAACAAAATTGGTAGCATGTCAATCAATGAGTATTGCACTAAAATCAAGTCTTTGGCGGAGGCTTAAAAACCTTGGCTCGTTGGTTAGTGAGAAGAATTTAGTTTTCTATGCCTTTAACGGACTTGATTCACGATTTGCCACTATTTTCAAAATCATACGCCATCGTGAACCCCTTTCAACCTTTGAAAATGGCACGAAACTAGCTACTCTTGGAAGAGTCTACGTTGAATAAACAAGCCAATGGGTCTAACATATTTGATAGTAGTGGCTCCTTGCATAACGTTCTTGTGGCATCTCACTCGTCGGACTCCAAAGGTCTCAACACCTCTAATAAATCTCTCAGTCTCACTCACTTATGCAATTACTTTAATAAAGGGACATATAAGTTCGGCGATCATTGTAAGTTCATTCATGACCACCGTAATAGGGCGGGATTGCAAACTAAAAATCCCAACAGTAGCTTTGGTCACAATAGTTCCTTGGGTCTTATGTGTGGTACCTCACGAATTCAACATAATAATTTGAGTTGGGCTCCACTTGGATATTACAACAATCACATAGCCCACACAAATATCCATTACCCATCTCAGCCCACCATACAACTCACGCCCACCCAACAACTCACCCACCTGTGATCGCACCCACTCTTCTCACCCAAATTTAACAAAGAACCTCAACGGGTCCTTTATACGGCCCAAGCATCAAAGACCCAATAGCTTTGGTCACGAAAGTAGCTCCGGTAAACGTCCTCTCGATCCCGCTCTGACAATTTATCCAACTCAAGCTACATCACTTCATAGTGCTTTTAGTAGTACGACCTTGCAGGACTCAACATGGAATATGGATACAGTGCCTCATCTCATTTAGATTCTAATGTAAATAAGTTAAGTACTAATTTTAAGTTTTAACAAACGCTTATTTCCATTTGACATATTGGTTACATTAATTCTATTCCTGTTATCAATACCGGACATAGCATTATCCCCTCTCCCCTCCTCGTCCTCTTCATCTTCATAATGTACTTGTAACACCTAATATCATTAAAAACCTCATTTATGTACGTCAATTTACTAGGGATAAAAATTGAACTATTAAATTTGACGCTTTTAGTTTTTCTATGAAGGATTTCTTGACTCGCCATATCCTCCTTCGATGTGGCAGCTCGGGCGATCTCTATCTAGTTACCAAGATGTCAACTATCCCTACTGCCTTCCTCTCCACCAGTTCCTCTACATGGCACCAACTTCTCGTTCATCACGGTGATGATATTTTACGATCTCTTATTTCTCGTATATTTATTTCATGTAATAAAGACAAAAAGTCTACACATGTTTGTCGCGCTTGCCAACTTAGCAAACTTGTGAAACTTCCTTTTTCTAGTTTGGATACTATTGTTGAACATTGTTTTGATATGTACTTCTTCCCATTGTTATATGTGGATTTATCCTCTTCGTAATAAACGACATGTTCGATAAATTTTGCATTTCGTACTTATGTTAAAACCAATTTAAATGTGAAATAAAAGTTTCCAATGTGAGCATCTTGATGAGTTCGATAATAACCGACTTCATTCACTTTATACTAAGCATGGTATATAATTTCAATTCTCTTGCCCAAAATTCTCCCAACAAAATGGCAAGGCGGAAAGGATGATTTGCACCATAAATAACGCCATCCGCACCTACTTTTCAAGCACACCTATGATAAGGTTTTAAAAGGTACCATTTTGAGGGTCGTTTAAGTCCTTATTTGATCACTTTTGTATCCGTTATTGCTTAATATCGTTTCTTTTCACTTTTAGGTCTCGTGAAGGCAAAATCTTGGAATGGCACTTATTTGGACGAAAAGGCGAATATATGAAGAAAATGGCCAAAGTCGAAATCGAGACACTCACGATTCTTTGAAAGTAGAAGGTGGCGTCGGTGCTATTGGCGGCGCCGTCCCAAAATTATTGTGACGGGCGTAACCCAAAACTCGTATTTTCAAGAGACGGCGTCTAGTTGTGAAAGAGTAGGTCGTCGCTACTCGGGCGGCCTAGATGCAATCCGACGACGCCGGTCAAGAGGGCGGCGTCACGGACATAAGGTGACGCCTGTCGCAAGGTTAACGTGGCCAAGACGAAACCCTATTGGCGGCGACACGGCGGCGTCACTAAACATAAGGTGACGCCGTCGCAATTGTAATCTTATATATAGAATCCGAATTTTTCGGTCTTTGTGTGGAGAGTCTTTGGAGTAAAACCTAAAACCGAACCTAAGGTGTCTTGTACAAGATTTTAGGGTTTTAAACCCTATCTTACATCAAGATAAGTCTTTACTTCATTAATTCAATTATGTCTTTGATTATTTGTGTGTATGCTTGCATGTTCTCCATGTCCCGCTAATTTATTTGTGTGTTTGCTTAGGAAGTATGAAACTTAATTATTGAATATTGATTGGTTGTTTCTTATCTTAGTTGATTAATGATCTAGTAATGCGATAGGTCATTCGTTGTGTACTTAATGCTTGATTCATCTTTGTGAACCTTAGAGTATAATTACGAGTAATTGTAGGCTAAACCATCCAAGAGCGCCTTAGAGTAGGAGTCTATAATCTCTAGTGGGTTTGTAGAAAAGACCCTTTGGTAAGTTCAAAGAGTTGGAGAAACGATACCCTACAACTTTAGACACACAACGCAACTAGGAATAAGACGTGACACTCAACCATCAATAGGAGATAATTAAGGAGTAATACAAACTAAGTAAACACATCTTTAAACTATCATACGAGCACACATTAATTAGACATAGACTCCCACAACCTTAGTTTAGATAATTAGATAATAGTAGAGTAATCGGTAGAAATACCAACCCCCAAATCCAATACCCGAGATTCGTACCTTTCCATTTTTCATAAAATATAAAAGATAAAAATAATCTTCCTCAACCTTAACCTTAGCGTAGTAACTCCTACTAGCATTCCTATTCCCCAGAGAACGATATCAATACCCGTGGCTTACCCTAATTACTACACTACAACGATTAGGTTCATCGCCTAGGTGTTATAAAACTTGCTCAAGAAAAGGAAGTTCCTTTGACCCCGAACGACGCGTGTAGCATTATCAAGTTTTGGCGCCACTGCGGGAATAGAATAGCTAGTTAGTAGTCCACCTAGTTTAGGTTTCTTTGCTTGATTCATATCAAGTAAATTTTTCTCATTTTAGATCTCTTAGTCTATCCCCTTCTTCGTAACCTTTGTTCAGAACCCCATCACTTTTCATCATGGAAGGTGATAACCCACTACCATTCATCAACCCACCACCAAATGACCCGCCAAGAGCCCGTACTCTTGGTGAATACTCGAGACCAAGCCACCTAGGCTATAGGAACACCATTGAGCTTCCCGACCAAGCCCAAACTACGACCTGCGATCCGACACCATCCGGTTGGTGCAAAGCGGATGTGCATTCCATGGACTTCGTTAGAAGATCCAAATCGACATCGAGGATTTCCTCAAAATCGCCGATTCCATCGACCTTGATGCTACTACTCGGGAGACCACGCTGCTGCTGTCTCTTCCAATTCTCTCTACGGGACCAAGCTAGTAATTGGCTTGAGCGACTTCACGGCTCCATCTCAAGTTGGGATGATCTTACTTCTCGCTTCCTTGCTCAATTTTTCCCACGGGAGAACCACTAAGCTTAGGCGAGACATCTTGACATTCCAACAACTCCAAGATGAGTCTCTTTACAAAGCATGGACTCGATTTAAGGAATTACTCCGTGAACTTCCACACCATGGCATTGATCTTTGGCTTCAAATCCAAATCTTCTATGATCATACCGATTTCATCACTCGACGATCCATTGATCGAGTGCGCGGTGGAAGACTCGGCGACTTTAATGCGAGCAATCATGGGATATCATAGAGTAGCTCGTCGATCAAAGCTACGAAGATTGGGTGAATCTCCAAACTCCGATTAACGTGGTTAATGCCATATCCACTCCTCCCGAATCCTCCGATACACTCGAGCGCAATTGAGTGCCACCGAGAGGAATTGATTATCTTATGGAAAGGCGTAAAAGAGCACCCGTACAAATTCCTCGAGATCATCAAATCCGCCCACCCACCAACCGCTCCACACCTCTTTCGGAATCCCAAGTCGCGAGCAAAACCCAAGTTCCGCAAGGCGCCTGTTCTACTTCCCAATACCACTTTCACCAAGCTTCAAGGATCAAATGAGGAGTACATGGCACTCATACAGAGAGATTAGCCGTTGAAGAGGAGGTTTATAGGCGAGAGAGAAATGCAAGCAAAATGAAAGAAATGATGGATTTGGTAATTGAATTTACCAAAACAAAGGCTCCAGAAAAGTGCTCGTGAAGAAGCAATGATTGCCTCCCACTTCATTCAGAACGCCGCTTCCATCATGCCTAAGAATGAAAGTACGAGATGTGGAATCCTGAGGAAAGCACGAAGGATGAGTCCATGCCTAATGATGAACCTGAGACCATTGAGTACTACCTTAAGCACGAAATTAACAAGAAAACCATTGCAAATCAAGTAAACAACTTTAGTTACAATGAAGTTCTTAGGGAAGCTCTTGAAGAAAAAATGACGGAAGAAGAATACGACGCTTTACCTATGGAACCTCTGTATGAGTTGGTTATAAAAAAACCGTTAACAAGAAAACGAAACACCACAGGGAATTTCATGATACCAGTTAGTATCGGTGACATGGACAATATAAATGCCTTGGCGATCAAGGACCATGTGAACATAATGCCATTGTCAATCTATAATAAGTTAACTAATGAGAAACCAAAGAAACCGACCTTAGACTTTCCTTAGCTAATCATACTTATGTCCACCCGTAGGAATCATTGTTGATGTTCTAATTGAGGTGGCTAACATCGTTTATCCGTGGATTTCGTAATCATTGATGTTGAGGAAGATAAAACGCACCCTCATTCTTGGGACACCGTTCACGCCACCGCCAAGGCAACCATTAAATGCGGAGAAGGCATCATGATACTCAGCGGGAAGGGTGCGCTAGGATACCCATCGTCCCAAGATATCCTCTTAAGATCATGGAAATGATTACGGTGGAAATCGAAAAGCCGGATAACAATGTTAAGAAGAAGAAGAATGACTGGAAAAGGGCTTAGAGACTTTATGGTTCAAGGATTGTATGCGACATTGTGGAAACCCGATAAAAGTTAAATCCCACCTCATTACCTAAGGTACAAAAGGACCCTAAGGAATTTCTAAAGGGAGAAAAAGTGCTCTTGTATAGATCTCGGATAAGGGCATTACGAGGAAGAAACAAACCAAGATGGTTTGGGCCTTTCATGCTAAGGAGACCAATTTAAAAGATAAAACCGTTGCCATAATTGGCAGCGTTGGCAAGGAATCCACGGTGAGCATACAGCGTCTACACCCTTTCGATGAAGGAAAACAAAGAGTCAAGAGGCGGAGGTGAGGAACGTAGAGCACGACTACGAGTCTAGCTACAAGACTCTTTAATAAAGAAAAGTGCTTCGTGGGAGGCAACCCATGCTTAATTGTTTGCTTGTTAGTGTATTATATCTTTTATTAATTGTTTATCCTCATGTTTAAAATTGTAAAATGCTTTATTTTGTTTTAACCTCGTCTTAATTGCATATAAAGGTATTTTACATAAGGGATAAGTGTAGGAGGATTACACACGTTTTCAAAAACGTAAACATGAGAATAAAATTAATTAAAAGATATTTATGTTTGTTTGTTCGAGTCAAATGCTTGTATCGAGTCATAATGGATGTTTTGCGTAAATTTTTCCATTCTAAAGATGTAAATTTTCCAATTTTTCCGTAAAATCGCAGACCGCTTTTGTCAGATAACTTTGTGCGTCAGATTGCAACTGACGGCGCCGAAGGAGTAAAACATCGTAGTACTTTTTCTCGTTTTACGAGCTACTTATAAATTTTGGAATTTCCTGTGTCTTAATTTTCTTAGAAATTCAGAAACATCCATTCCACAAGCATTATATCCTAGTTTAAATCGAGTCTTATATATATTATTACCGCCGATTTTACGCTAAGGTTTCGTTTGTTTTCTTCAAGTGTGCGGTTTAGTTTGTCAAGAAGAAGTTACATAAGATTGGAAGGAGCTTTTCACGCAATAATTCTTCTTGAAAAGAGTTTAACCACCACTTTACACGGATCCTACCGAGCTAATCGGGGAGTATTAGTTTCTTTCGTTTTAATTACCTTCTTCTATCATAACTTTGATACTTTCGGGAACATTGGGGACAATGTTCGGTTTAAGTGTAGGGAGGGAAAATAAACGGAACTTTGAAACTATGCTTATCCTTGATTATTTGCTTCATCAATTGTATTTGTGTAATAAACCATGAGAAAATGTCGGTTAGGGTAATTTTGGCACCAAATTTAAAATTTTTCATGACATATAGGGTGGGCCATTAGTCTTAACAAAAGCGTCTCATGGATAGGAAGTTGCATGACTAGCACAAAACCCTTTACCACCCAAATGCGAGGATCGCCTTAGATTAGTAGGAATTAAAGCATTCATCTTCAATGCTTAGAGTGTGAACCGGTAGTATATTAGATTCTAGAACTTGTTTTGTGATGCATTCCGAGATCGCAGTGAGGCTACACTTGTGTAGTTAGGAATAACTAAATGATAAGAGGCATTAGGATAACCCTTGTTTGATACCGTAATATAATTACTTCTTCCATATCGGTTGAGTAATTCCCCATACCCTTTGCGTTGTACTCATTTTAGTACACGATACCCTAGTTAACCCCTCGAGCCTATCCTTTTCGCGGTTCTCGTGATGTTTCGGTTTTCCGAATATCAATGAAGAGCATTGTTTACACCCCACCCCAAATATACACCCAAATCGCCTTAGCCTACCCCTTATGCACTCACTTTTAGTGCAAATGTTTGTTATCACCCCAAACCCTTAGTTCAATTATCTAGTTGCTTGCATAAGTTGCTAAGTCGAGTCATATCCTTTGTATACGCTTTGGGATGATTGGGATTCATGAGAAAAGTTAAAGTTTATGAAATGACGGAAGGGAACGTTAAATTCAAATTCCCTTTGTTTGCGTAATAATGTACCCCAAGTGTTTTGATCTTTTCAATTCGGGTCAAATTAGTGTTAGAGTAATAAAAACTCAAGTGTAGGGATGTGCCTATAAATCCTATAATTTTGATGTTACCATAGAGGATGGTAGAGTAAAGTGTAAAAAAAAAAAAAAAAAAAAAAAAAAAAAAAAAAAAAGGCTACCATCCTTCATCTATCCTTTAAATTTATGTTTGTTTATTTTAGTTATCTAGAGTTTAGAGTGTCGAGTCTTGGCTTAACAACGCCATTCTTCATATGCATTTAACATAGAGATTTTTGACTTACCACCACTAAATAGCCTATCCCACCAAACCCTTATTTCCCTACCGTAAGCCTAACGTTACAACCCTTTAAAGACCTCTTTGATAGTCTTTCCTAGGTGCTTACGCCAAAGCGATGGAGGTTTGATCTATTCTCAAGCCTATGGTAATCTATGTACTAGGACCGTTAATGAGTGTTTATCTTCCATTTTCTATATTGTTATATTTCATATATACACCCGAGAGAGATGTGAGTATCCAAACACCCCATGTGAGGTGCTAGTATGTAATTCCGTGCTTGTTATGACTTTCTGGGCTTATATGTGTTGTGGACCGTTTTGAATTAATGCTTCATGACCCCTAACTTATAAATTAATTGGCTAAAAGCACATTTGCTTGAGGACAAGCAAATAACAAGTGTAGGGATATTTGATAAGGTTTTAAAAGGTACCATTTTGAGGGTCGTTTAAGTCCTTATTTGATCACTTTTGTATCCGTTATTGCTTAATATCGCTCCTTTTCACTTTTAGGTCTCGTGAAGGCAAAATGCCGGAATGGCACTTATTTGGACGAAAAGGCGAATATATGAAGAAAATGGCCAAAGTCGAAATCGAGACACTCACAGATTCTTGAAAGTAGAAGGTGACGCGTCGGTGCTATTACGACGCCGTCCCAAAATTATTGTGACGGGCGGAACCCAAAACTCGTATTTTCAAGAGACGGCGTCTAGTTGTGAAAGAGTAGGTCGTCGCTACTCGACGGCCTAGATGCAATCCGACGACGCCGAAGTCAAGAGGACGGCGTCACGGACATAAGGTGACGCCGTCGCCAGGTTAACGTGGCCAAGACGAAACCCCAATGAGCGCGACACGGCGGCGTCACTAAACATAAGGTGGCGCCGTCGCAATTGTAATCTTATATATAGAATCCGAATTTTTCGCCTTTGTGTGGAGAGTCTTTGGGTAAAACCTAAAACCGAACCTAAGGTGTCTTGTACAGTATTTTAGGGTTTTAAACCCTATCTTACATCAAGATAAGTCTTTACTTCATTAATTCAATTATGTCTTTGATTATTTGTGTGTATGCTTGCATGTTCTCCATGTCCGGCTAATTTATTTGTGTGTTTGCTTAGGAAGTATGAAACTTAATTATTGAATATTGATTGGTTGTTTCTTATCTTAGTTGATTAATGATCTAGTAATGCGATAGGTCATTCGTTGTGTACTTAATGCTTGATTCATCTTTGTGAACCTTAGAGTATAATTACCGAGTAATTGTAGGCTAAACCATCCAAGAGCGCCTTAGAGTAGGAGTCTATAATCTCTAGTGGGTTTGTAGACAAGACCCTTTGGTAAGTTCAAAGAGTTGGGAGAAACGCACACCCTACAACTTTAGACACACAACGCAACTAGGAATAAGACGTGACACTCAACCATCAATAGGAGATAATTAAGGAGTAATACAAACTAAGTAAACACATCTTTAAACTATCATACGAGCACACATTAATTAGACATAGACTCCCACAACCTTAGTTTAGATAATTAGATAATAGTAGAGTAATCGGTGAAATACCAACCCCCAAATCCAATACCCGAGATTCGTACCTTTCCATTTTCATAAAATATAAAAGATAAAAATAATCTTCCTCAACCTTAACCTTAGCGTAGTAACTCCCTACTAGCATTCCTATTCCCAGAGAACGATATCAATACCGTGGCTTACCCTAATTACTACACTACAACGATTAGGTTCATTTGCCTAGGTGTTATAAAACTTGCTCAAGAAAAGGAAGTTCCTTTGACCGAACGACGCTGTGGCGTTATCAACCTACCCCTACCTTTTGGGTCGAGGATCTCCATATGGCCACTTACCTAATCAATCTTCTCCTTCAACCACCATTAACAACGAAATCCCTTATACACGTCTTTTCCAAAAAGAACCCGACCCGTTTACGCATTTTTGGTTGCCTTTGTTATCCTCACCTCACAAACTTGCACCTCGGGCTACCCCATGTATCTTCTTGGGTTTCCCGCCTATAACCGTGGTTTCCGTTGCCTAGACCTTGAAACGAATAAAATTATTCTGTCTCGTCATGTCAACTTCGATGAAACACAATTCCCTTACCGTTTAATGACACCAACAACTCCACCCTCGTACACTTTTCTAGACTCCCCAACTCCTCAACTACTAAATCAAATCTTAAATACTCAAGGCACCCTCACTCACCCAATACACAAAATTCATCCCATAGTCAAACACAACACAAACACACCTCCCACGGCCATTATACCTGCACCCAACATTACTCACCTGTCCATTCGCATAATACCAACCCAACAAGACCAACATCGCCCAATACCACCCCAACCAGCCCACACTCTCCCCACAACCCATCACCCCACCCTTATAACTCCCGACCACTCGACCCGGTTAAGCGGTAGAACTATCATAGCCTAAAACCTAAATTCGTCCGCTAATCCAACACCTCTACTATACACCCAATATCGACCCAACACCCCATCGACATCTTCGATACCAACCGCTAACCCTCCTTTTCGTGACTCACCGCATGATCACTCGATCACATTGGGCATTGTCAAACCTATCAATTTGTTTGTCTTTACATACTTCTTCCCTTATCCCATGCCTAAATCTCATTTTCTTGCTCTCAAAGACCCTCATTGGTCTAATGTTATGCATGATGAGTATAATGCGTTAGTTAAAAATGGTACTTGGATTCTTGTACCGAGGCCCCCTGAAGTTAATATGGTTCGCTCTATATGGTTATTTAAGCATAAGTTTCATGCTGAAGGGACATTAAGTCATTATAAGGCCTGATTGGTTGCTAATGGTAGTAGTAAGCAACTTGGTCTTGATTGTGATGAGACTTTTAGTCCGGTTGTCAACCGCCACCATTGGCACATTTATTAGCCTTGTTGTGCCTCGCAGTGGCCTATCCATCAGACAGACGTTAAGAATGCATTTCTTAACGGTGATTCATCCGAGACCTGTCTACATGCATCGACTCACGGATTTGTTGATTCTAGATACCCTCATCATGTTTGACTTTTGTAGAGATCTCTATATGGATCAAGGAGGCACCTCGTGCTTGGTTTCAACATTTTGTAGGTTATGCTACCCGGTCGGGTTTTATCATAGTCGATGTGATTCTTCATTATTTATTCTTCAACATGGCTCGAGGTTGCATATTTACTTATCTATGTGGACGACATTGTTTTTACAACTTCTTCTCTTTCTACTTGATTCTGATGAGTTTGACATGATTGATCTCGGGCACTTAATTACTTTTTGGCATCTATGTTGTTCGTCATCCTCTGTGTTTATTTTTATCTCGTGAAACTATGCTCTTCATCTCCATGAGCGGCGACATGACCAATTCCAAACTTCTCGGATGCCGGTTGATACAGGTCTAAACTAAGTCCCAAGGTGTTCAGTTCGAGATCCTACTTTGTATCGCAGCCTTGCGTGTACTTGATAGATTACATTTACACGACTGATTTATCCTATGCGATTCAGTGATTTGTCTCTATATGCATGATCCGCGGGAGCCTCATTTTGTAGCTCTTAAACGTATCTTGCGATCGCTCATGGACTTTGGATTTTGGTCTACATTTATATTCATCCTCCAAGACCTCTCTTGTTGGTTACACCGTTGATTGGGCGAGTTGAGCCTCTACACGCAGTCAACTTTAGGTTATTATGTCTTCTTGGCGACAATTTACTATCTTGGTCCTCCAAGCATCAAGACACTCTCTCGCCTAGTGTCGAGGTGAATACCTAGGTGTTGCTAACATTGTAGCCGAGACCGCATGGTTATGTAATTTGTTTCATGTGAGTTACATTCTCCTATCACTATAAGAAAAGGGTTTTTAGGACGAAATTTTTGGAGCGGTAAAAATAGTGCCAAATACACGATTTGGCACTGTGGGGTAACCGTGACAAAAAGTAGGTATTGGGACGGCTAAGAAACTATTCCAAATACGTATGTGTTTGGAACGTTTTCTAATAATGGTGCCAAATACATATGTATTGGAACCATTTGAGTTACCGATGCCAAATATTTATGTATTTGGGACGGTTGGTACCACCGGTGCCAAATTTTATATGTATTTGGAGCGGTATATGTTGTTGGTGTCAAATACTCATGTATCTGGAACGGTTAGTAAGAACGGTGCCAAATACATATATGTATTTGGAACATTATCTAACGCTGGTGCCAAATACTTATGTATTTGGAACGATTTTTATAGGTTGTGAAAAATACAAATGTGTTTGGAGTGATTTTTATAAAATGTTAATAATTCTTATCTATGTGGAACATCTTTTAAAAACTGACCCGATTTACATTTTTTTTCGCACGTCTTGACTATTTTTTGCTTTTATTATCTTGGAAATCAAATTAAATTTATAATTGATTCTATTAATTTACTCTAACATTTAGT
Source organism: Chrysanthemum lavandulifolium (assembly GCA_022545495.1). Taxonomy (NCBI): domain Eukaryota; kingdom Viridiplantae; phylum Streptophyta; class Magnoliopsida; order Asterales; family Asteraceae; genus Chrysanthemum; species Chrysanthemum lavandulifolium. Next base: position 281,320,428 of record CM040244.1, read on the forward strand.
AGCCCTTCGTCATTAACTTTTAATCTCTATAATCAATCTATATATCGAATTAATACCTATCATACACTAAAAGAAAAAAGGACAACACCCACGAAATTTCCTAGGAAATTTTTAAGGAAATTATATAGGAATTCTACAATTTTCCCAATCGATTATGTGTTCAATTATTAGTGATGGTTTTCATGGTGATTTTCTAGCAATTAGTGACAAAAATTCGCCTAGCTAATCTATCGAATTTTCTTGTGATTTTCTAGGATTTTTATGAATAATATTTACTAGAAAATTTCTAGGTAAATTATAGCTATCACATAGGGATTTCCTAGTGACTTACGAAAGAAGTAGCTAAGAATAATAAAATGAACACAATGTATATTTTATATGTGTGTTTATATTGGGATGGCTATTTTTGTAAGTTGTGTCGTAATAATAAAGGACTTGCATTTCGTTAAACAAGTTAAGTCAATGAACGTGTGTGGATGTGATTGCATCTATATATAAGCATGTGTCTATGTGTGTATAAGTACGTGCAAGTACAATGAGGTTAGAAGCAAGGTTGCAAAAATCGCGAATCGGTAGTCAGGCGGTCGACCACCTTGTAGCTTGTAATCGGTCTAGGCGGGATTAATCGGTGATTAATCGGATTGGCATTTTTAGAAAATTTTAGGTATTTCCGCCAAGTTTTGTGTATTTTTGGAGAGTTTTATGTATTTTGGCAAGAATTTTCTAAAAAACTTGTAATAAACTAAAGCGGTTATTATAAGTGATCAAAATAAGTTTACGGTGAGTTTTGGGTACTTTGGCAAGATTTGTGGGTTTCCGGAAGTTTGACCATCATTGACCGCCGTTGATTAGCGTTGACCACGGTTGACCTATTTTTTGACCCGCCACATAAATCGGCAAGGTTGGTGACCCGAGGCGCCTAAGCGGCGATTAATCGACCTAGACCTTCTTTTGCAACACCGTTAAAAGTATTGGTTCTTGTTCAAGAGCTTTGAGGTAATAGATTTTGTAGGGTTAATTAAGGACTATGATATTGTTGTGGTTGTTTATCTAGTTTGTGGATGGACTAGGTTTTGAGGGCTTTCTACTTTGGTTATTTCTCATTCTACTAGAACATCATAATACCAATTCACATCTTATATTTTATTTTATTTTTTTTTATTTTATTTTAAACTTAAATTGATATCTTGTTATTGGATATAAATTCACTTATCTTCAAGTCATCAATGATTAGTATTACTATTACGTGTCATCAATGGTGTTTTCTAAACGTTTGAAGAAAAACTACTGGGAACATAGGTGATGGTTGTAATTTCCTAGAGATTTTCGCGCGGTCTTATTAAATTTAAATATTTAATATTATCTGTCAAAAATCCCTAGGAATTACAACAATCCCCTAGGCCTTTCCATGTGATTTACTAAAATTTATTTAATAAAACAATCATATGTGTGCTCCTATATGTGGAGCATAACACAATGAAATTTCTTGAAATTGAGAAAAAAAATAATCATACTACCAAAATGTTCTATTTGATGGACGCCGCATCGTGTAGTTGTGAGTTGTGCCATGAGAATGGTCTTATTTTACCAAAGCAAAAGTTGTAGATATCTTTCTCCCGGTTTAGTGTCGCTTGAATCATCAAAGCGAGTTCATATGAAGAGTTATGACCAAAACAATACAAGTTTCAACTCAAGAGCATACAATCCGGTTATAAAATGAAAAGGAAAATTCCATATATACCCAAAACAAACATCATAATTCATTAATTCCATATTTACCCAAATGGCAAGTTTTCAATGCATCGACAATGCTTTTAAGCATGTGTTGGAGAAATATGAAATTATGATGTTTGTTTGATTAAATATGGAATTACCTCGAAAAAGATGGCTTTATTACGACTAGAGTGAGCATCGGTCTAAGACCGTACTGACCCAAGAAACCGGACTAGAAAGAGACGAATTAGACTAAAACCACGGATGAGGACCGGTCCGGTCCATCCGGTCCTTGATCGGTCCGGTCGAAGAAGGCATTATTGGTCGGTTTATATGTAAGACCGGACCGGACCGAGACCGGAATAAGGAAAAGTTGGGACCGAGACTAGACCGGGGTCCTTTGGTTGATCGGTTATTGGTCGATCCAGTCGGTTTACTCGGTCCACTTGTTTGGGGTTTGCGATGCTAGAATAATGTTTTAAAGAAAAGAGGGCTTTATTTGTTTGATTTTTCTTTTGAGCGTTGAGCGGATTTTTCCCTCCTGTTTTTTCACTTCAACTTTTTTTTTTTTCCTTTTCACCAACCAGACCCATATACACATTAACCCTAGATCGTTTTTCTTATTCCCAGTTGGTGGCTTCTGTTCAAAAGTTTTCAACAATCAGGTATACAATCTTGCTTTAACATCCATTTAATCATAAATTCAAGGTGTTGATGATTTAAATTAAGGGATTGTTTGTCCGAAATTTTAACTCCTCCGGTACCACCATTAATGGTGGTTTTAAACTAGATTGAATATAGACTCATTTATATTATCTGTTAAATTTGTTTATTTTTTCCCAAGGTTCGCTTTTCATGATAACTTTGATAAATGCGGAAAATAGTTCCAATTACAAGAGGCTTTCATCATCGTGAGTCACCAGAAGAGTGTTATATGTGTTCTTAAGTCAAAACAAGGCTATCTATCCTCATTCCTCCTTTCTGTGACCATTATCCAACCATTTAATACTAATTGCAGACAGTTCCTTTTGTTCCCCTGGAAAAGATGTTAAATTTCTGTTTTACTATTCTATAACAGGCTGCCAATTACTATTCAAACAAAAAAATAAAGAAGAATTTGTTATTGTTCAGTACTTCTGTTATTGATAATGTTTTTCATTTTGTATTTGTATCATTGTATAATGTATTATTCTTTGTGAGAGCAATGAAAAGAAGAAAAGAATTGTGTATTTGTACTCCGGAGGCACATATCTTCAACAAATCTAGCAACTTAAATTAGTTTATGCTATAAAATCATGATCACCATATGGGATCTCCCCTCCTCCAAAATTTGCTGAGAAAGTAGGACCTGAGACATTAGTGAATTAATGTTCCTGTTGCTTTTATTGTTGAATAAAGGTGAAGTGGTGTTGATGTAGTGGGAGTGGCGCGTGAGGTGAGGGCTCACCTCGACGACTCACGCCTACTACTCCGGGTCTTACACACAGAAGCAACAAATTATTGTCATGCTTTAGTTGAGAAAGGCAATCCTCGAGCCAAAAGTTGCTTCAATCTTTCGTAAGAAATGAAGTAATGAGTAGCTAGAGGTGGCAATTACAACCCATTTAGAAAAATGGGTTCTATGGGTAAAAATAAGAATTTATGGGTTGGATTGGGTTCTGCCATTTAGCGAAAAACGGTCGAATGGGTCAACCATTGGACTTATGTGAATGAACAAATGGATCGACCGGTCACTTAAGGGTTGATGATAACTCAACCATCATTAGATTTGGTGTTTTTTTTTTTTTATGTTTTATACGCTTTAATATTAATTTTCTCGCTTTAACATTTTCATCCGTTTTTGCATTTTCGTCATTTTTACGTCATCTGCTTTTTACGTTTTCGTCCGCTTTTACGTTTTCACCCGTTTTGCGCGTTTTCATTATGTTTTTACGTTTTAAATCATTTTTACGTTTTGTCCTTTTTTACGTTTTCGTCTTTTTTTACGTTTTCATCTATTTTTGAGCGTTTTCGTCCGTTTTTTACGTTTTCGCCCGTTTTTTACGTTTTCGTTCGTTTTTTTACGTTTTCATCCGTTTTTGCGCGTTTTTGTCGGTTTTTTTATGTTTTCGTCTGTTTTTTTACGTTTTCAACTTTTTTGCGCGTTTTCGTATGTTTTTAGGTTTTCATCTTTTTTGCGCGTTTTCGTCCGCTTTTTTACGTTTTCGTCTGTTTTTTACGTTCTCATTCGTTTTTGGGCGTGTTCATCCGTTTTTAACGTTTTCGTCTGTTTTTTTACGTTTTCGTCTTTTTTTTTTTATGTTTTCGTCCGTGTTTTCACGTTTTCATCATTTTTACGCCGTCCGTTTTTCCGTTTGGTCCGTTTTACGTTTTCATATGTTTTGCGCGTTTTCAACCGCTTTTCGTTGTCATCTGTTTTTATGTTTCGTACATTTTTACGTTTTCGTCCGTTTTCGTTTTCGTCCGTTTTACGTTTCAACTTTTTCGTCCGTTTTTACGTTTCGTCCGTTTTCCATTTTATTTTTTCGTCCGTTTTTACGCTTTCATCCGTTTTACGTTTTCATCCGTTTTCCACGTTGTCGTTCGTTTTCTTTACGTTTTGCCTTTTTCGTTTTCATCTTTTTTTCAATTTCGTGCGTTTTAAGTAAGAAAACGTAAAAATGGAAGAAAACGTAAAACGGACAAAACATATGAAACCGTAAAAACATACGAAAACGTAAAAGCGATTTAAAACGCAAACGAACGAAAACGCGCAAAACCGATGAAAACGTAAAAAATGACGGCGCGCAAATGATGAAACGTAAAACGGACGAAAACGCAAAAACGATGAAAACGCGCGAAACGAACGAAACGCAAAAAAGCGAGAAAACGTAAAGAACGACGAAAACTTTAAAAATGACGAAACGAAAAAAGGGAAAACTCGACGAAAACGTAAAATAACCGACTAAAAGTTAAAGGACGGACGGCGGCAAAACGGACGGCAACGCGAAAACAAACGAAACGCGCAAAATGGACGAAACTTAAAAAACGGACGAAACGTAAAAGATGAAAAACGTAAAAGACGACGGCGTAAAAACGGACGAAACGTAAAAAGGTAAAAATCGACGAAATAGTAAAAACGTATAAAATCGTAAAAAGGGACGAAAAGGTAAAACGGACAAAACGCTCAAAACGAATTAAAGCGTAAAACCGATTTAAAACGTAAAAGCGAACAAAACGTCCAAAACGGATGAAAGCGTAAAAACGGGCGGCGTAAAAGCGAACAAAAGCGCAAAAAGCAATTAAAGCGTAAAAAGGACGAAAATGTAAAAAAGACGGCGTAAAATAACTAAAACATTAAAAACGGAAGAAAGCGTAAAAACGGACGAAAACGTAAAAAGCAGTTAAAACATAAAAAAATTGGACGAAACATACTATTGTAGCATGATTACGGTGGAAATTTAACGAGCGGACCCGACCCAACACGTTTGACCATGACTCATTCAACCCATTCTTATAGTATAACCCGCTTGACCAGAACCCATTTTGTGGAAAACTAGAAGGGGGTTACCAATTTAAAACTTCCTTTTAAATATTTAGATCGACTTATGTCAATCTATTTGATTGTTTATGTTGGACGTTGATAGATAGATATATATAAAT